>CAUYPK010066371.1:0-102950 GCA_963574355.1 Loris lydekkerianus | reverse complement strand
TTATGCAGCCTTAAAGAAAGATGGAGACTTTACCTCTTTCATGTTTACATGGATGGAGCCGGAACATATTCTTTTTAGTAAAGTACCTCAAGAATGGAAGAAAAAGTATCCAATGTACTCAGCCCTACTATGAAACTAATTTATGGCATTTACATGAAAGCTATAACCCAGTTATAACCTAAGAAGAGAGGGAAGGGGGTGAGGGAGGGGAGGGAGAGGGGACGATGGGCAGAGGGAGGGTGATTGGTGTGATTACACCTGTGGTGCATCTTAGAAGGATACATGTGAAACTTAGTAAATGTATAATATAAAAATCTTAACACAATAACTAGGAAAATGCCAGGAAGGCTATGTTAACCAGTGTGATGAAAATGTGTCAAACGGTCTTAAAACCAGTTAATGATGCCCCATGATCGTATTAATGTACACAGCTATGATTTAATAATAAAAAAAAAGAAACTAACTCTTAGTTTTGAATTTTAAACTTTTATTTCCTATATTATTTACTTCTGTTTTCATCTTATTATTTCTTTTCTTCTGCTATATTTACACTTACATTTTTCTTCTTTTTCTAGTTCCTTAAAAGTAAAGTTAGGTTGTTTCTTTGAAATTTTATTTTTTACATAGGTGGTTACCACTGAAACTTCTAGTACTGCTTTTGTTGCATTCCACAAGTTTAGGTACATTGCCTTTTTATTTTCATTTGTCTCAATATATTTTTTTAATTTCTCTTTTGATTTATTTTTTAAAACTATTGACAAAACAAATTGAAAAGGGCAAAAATAAATGAAAATATATTCCATGTTCATGGGTTCGAAAAATTAATATTGTCAAAATCTTCATCCAAAGTGATCTACAGATTCAATACAATTCCTATCAAAATCTCAGTGGTATTTTCTACAGAAACAGAAAAACAGCCCTACAATTCTGAAGCACGAGAGATCTCTAATAGTCGAAGTAATCTTGAGCAAGAAGAATAAAACAGAAGACATCAAAATTCCTAATTTCAAAATATATTAGATAGCTACAGTAAAAAATACAGTATGGTACTGGCATAAAAATATCCATACCAAACAATGGAATAGATTTCCATGAAATGAACCCACATATTCACAGTAAACTAATCTTTGTCATAAATATCTTCAGTAAATGATATTGGAAAAGTAGATATCCACATACAGAAGAATGAAATTTGATCCTTGTTTATATCATACACAAGAATCTATTTAATCAATGGATTAAAGACCTAAATATAAGACCTGAAAACTCCTAAAAGAATACATGAAGACAGCTTGCTGGTATTGCCTTAGCAATGATTTCTTAGATAAATGACACCAAAAGCATAGGCAACAAGAGCAAAAATAGACAAATGGCATTGTGTCAAATTAAAAACTCCTGAACAGAAAAAGAAATAATTAGCAAAGAGAAAGCGTAACCTGCCTAATTGTAGAAAGTATTTGCAAACCATGTATCTGAATAAGGAATAATATCCAAAATATCCAATGAATCCTACAACTCAATAGAAAAATACCCCAAATGTGTTGATTTTAAAATGAGCAAAAACTTGAATATATGTTTCTTTTTTAAATTTAGAACACAGGATGAACATATTAAATATACATTTCTTCAAAGAAAACATAAAAATGGCCAACAACATAGGAAAAGTTACTCAGCATCACTAACCTTCAGGGAAATGCAAATCAAAACCATGATAATATATCAACTGTTATCACAGATAGCTATTATTTTTTAAAAAACTGAAAGAAAGAAAAGACTTGTGTTTAATTTTTCTAAAAAAGAATTATTAATATGAGGACTGCCAATGGCTCTTTATGCACCGATGAGGAAGGGGTTGGAAGGGATTGGTGATTCATTATATGGCAGACAGGAATTTTTATGGTAGCACTGATTTTGCTCCATACATCAACCCCACTATCCAAAGCCAAGAATTCTGCATCTAGAGCCCTCCAGTTTCCCCGCAGGTCGGCCAGCTGTCACCTTCCCAGCGTTTCCTCATAGGTTTCTTCTGAGCAGACCCTACTCCACTTTTTTTTTTTTTTTGCAGTTTTTGGCAGGGGCTGGGTTTGAACCTGCCACCTCTGGCATATGGGGCTGGCACTCTACTCCTTTGAGCCACAGGCACCTATTTTGATAGATTCCTATCAAAATCTCAGTGGTATTTTCTACAGAAACAGAAAAACAGAAAAACACCCTACTCCACTTCATACACAGTACACAGCCACCAATTGCCCAGCACCAATAAATGAAATCTCTAGTCTCCTCTTGGCCATCCTCACTCCTCTCTCATCATTATTATTAGATTTTTTTCCTCCATAGAATCTCAGAAGAAAGGAAATGCAAACACTTTGTAAACAAATATCATGTCAGAAACCACGTACACATTTTTTTTTTTTTTATTATCCAAGAACCTCTATGTCTGTTTCAGAAGCTTAATATATGTTGCACAAAATATTATCATGGATGATCTTTTATTGTAAAAATCTTCATCTGGAGTCATAAAAATTCCCCAATCTGGCTTTCTTGAGGAAAATTTTGAATTGGAGCATAAACATCATTGATAACAGGTTTATCTTATTTTTGTTTTATGCTGTTATGTTTTTCTTTTTTGTCAAGAAAACCTGCTAATTCCATTATGTGAGGCTTTGGGGATGCTTATTGACTCCTCATGTTGAATCAACAGTGGCAGTTTCCAATTTTTTTTATTTCCTGGAAAAAATTTATTTTATAGGAGATTTCCAGAAAGGTTAAATAGGAGAAATCTATTGATCTGGTAACAAGTTTTTATCAGTATATTAAGTGGTCAAGAATATTTAAAGAAAATCTAATCCTAGCACTTTGGGAGACTGAGGCAGGTGGACTGTCTGAGCTCACAGGTTCAAGACCAGCCTGAGCAAGAGCAAGACCCCCATCTCTAAAAATAACCAGATGTTGTGGAAGGCACCTGTAGTCCCAACTACATGGGAGGCTGAGGCAAGACGATCACTTGAGTCCAAGAGTTTGAGGTTGCTGTGAGCTATGATGCCACAGCACTCTACCGAGGGTGACAAAGTGAGGCTCTGTCTCAAAAAAAAAAAAAAAAAATCTATATGAGCCCTCTCATCAGCATGCACTCGACACAGCTGTATGTGTGTGTCCCTTGTTAATTTTTTTTTTTTTTTTTTTTTTTTGCATAAGCACATAGGAACAAATACAGAAAAGATAACAGTAGAACTTAGGCCACCTAACTTGACTGCCAAGTAGGTAAGAAGACACAATGGCATATTCTGTGCCTGTATCACCACACAAGTCTTATCCTAACCATCGCATAATAAGATTCCTATTTGTTTGTTTGTTTTTGAGAGAGCAAGGAAGGACTCACTATGTAACCCTCAGTAGAGTGCTGTAGAGTCACAGCTCACAGCAACCTCAACCTCTTGGGCTCAAGCAATTCTCTTGCCTCAGCCTCCCTTGTATCAGGGACTACAGGTGCCCACCACAATACCTGGCTATTTTTTTGTTATGGTGGTTTGTTTGTTTCTTTAGCAGGGTCAGAGGGGGGTTTGAACCCACCAGGCAGGTGCATGTGGCTGGTGCCCTAACTGCTGAGCTATGGGCACTAAACTGAGTAATGGGATTCTAATAAGGAAGCCCATGGTACCATAAATACAACTGTGCACAGAGATGGAGCTGCTGACATCAGAGGGGTGAGCAAGAGAAGGGTGTTCCAAGGGAGATAAACAGGAGATGTTCATGTGCTAAATAAAAGCGTCACTGTTAGAAGAAAGAAAATGGACTGCAGGAGTGACTCTGCCTGGCAGCCAGCCCAAATCACCTTCCACCTTCACTTAGCAGCCAAGCTCAAAGCAGGAAGGACAATCTGTGTGGGCTGAATGTGACATGAAATGAGTCATTTTATCCAAAATTATGTTTTCACCCATAAGGTGAACTTGGTGGGGGTGAAGACTGCATGGAAATTAAATTGATTATTTTTCAAATGTGTTTTGCTTTTTTACACACTTGGGTTTGTAGATAAATTCTTACTTTATGTGTGAGCTCTTCTAGGATTTTGAAATAGCCTCCTGGTGCACATCTGCACATAGATCAATTCTGAATCATGGACTAGAATTTGAAGTAAAATCACCTCCAGATAAGAGCCAGGTCCAGTAAGAAATAATGGGCCCAAGAGGAGGTGAGAATAGATGAAATGAAACCACTCTGCTAATATTGAAATTAGGAATGAATTACAATGAGGCTGAATTTGAAACAGTTACAGAATGTTAAAATGCCTGAGATGGGTCCAGATGCATTCTTCTCTCTCCCTACAAGCTGTCTCTGAGAAGTCTCCTCCATTGAAAGCATTTAAGTTTGCAACAAGCTAGTGCTTCCAAACTTTCATCTGTCCAGTATCTCCCTATCTCCCTCCTGATCGCCAGACCCCTCTACTCTCCAACAGTCCCTTCTCCTGTATATCCACTTTGGACCCAAATTTTTGCTAAATTAATGTCTCTGTCTCTAACCAACCTCTGCCTTACAAATAAAAGATCTTTCATTCTAAGAACTATAGTGGGCTGGCATTTGTAGTTGAGATTAAAAATAACCCCCCACTTAACTGCCTGTAAGATGTGGTTTCCTGAGAACCTGCAGGGCTCAGGAATGCAAATCAGAGAATGATCCAATTGCCATGAACACTTACCAGGGAAAACTGCCATTTGCATCTGCACTCCTGATCAGCAATGGCTACAAATAAATCAGTGGCTCATTGAAACCAGAATCCAGGCACAGATTGTAAACTCGAGTGGAGGTGGATTTGGAAAGAGGAATGAAAAGGACAGAGCTCTGGAAATTGAAAGGAAGGGGTCCATGTGTTGAGATGGAAGTGTGGGGAACATATTCTCATGTGTCTAACCCTAAGCTGATTTCAGATTTCATCAGTGACTCCTTTAGTTCAGCCTAATTGTAAGGAGGGTAGGAAATACAAAGAATTCCTTGCCATGTTTGTGGAGCATTCCTGTCTGACCTCATATCTCCCATTTTTTGCTGAACTAAAAACCCTTTCTCTTTCTCAAGAAATGTGGAAAAGGAAGAAAAAGAGAAGAAAGAAATGTATCTATTTATTCTCTCATTTTTCTACCAGTCAGCTCTTAACTCTTCAACTTAAACTCCCTCCCTAACCAATGTCAGATGTGGCAGTGGCATCACCTTCTTTAGGGATTGCCCAGATATGCCACTCCCCCCTTTTCAGAAACTTACAGGTTAAATAAAATAAAATAAAACAACTCACTTGATCATTATAAACTCAAGGTCTTTCTTGATTTGAGGACAAATGGAGACAGCACTGAGAAGAAAGAAAGGCAAATAGTTAAAGAATTAAAACACATCGATCGACACCCACTCTACACTTAGACTTTTTATATTTAACACTTGTAACACCCACCCAAGTTCAAGGCACCTTATGGTGAACACATTTGCAAACCACGGCATGACACAAAGGGCATTTATGATATGAGAAGTGTACCAGTTCTTCCTGGGCATCACAGAGCATAGAGATCTACTCCTCCCTTCAAAAAATACAGCTACAGAGCTCAAGACTAGTAGTATCAAACACACAGACAGGAGGGGAAACTAGCCTTCAGAGGGAGATGAAGACAGTGATCCCAAGGCAGGCAACAATGAAGAAAGCACAGGGCCATTTGGTTTTTACTGTATTTATGCACCCAGAACGGCAGTTTGACAGCTCTTATGATCTGTGTTACAAGGGTCCTGGGCTGACTGGTGAGCCACCTTCATGGTAATGTTTCTTACCCTCTCTCATACAATAAGAATAGTCATATCCCTGCCCACCACAAACCTCAAAAGAGATATGGCACCAAAGTAGCCTACCTGCTTTCTCTGCCACAGCCCCTCGCAGATGTAACTTCCTCTGTAATCTCAGAGGCTGTTTCCTGAAGTAAGTTGATGTGATAATGCACAGAAACAAAGACAAAACCTAAAGGCAAATCTTCATTTCCTTCCTCCCTTCCCACCTCCCTTCCTTCCTTTTTTCACTTTCCTCCCTTCTTCCATCCTCCCTTTTTCCTTCCTTCCCTCTTTTCTTTTCACTTGTCTTTCTTCTGCCTTCCTTCCACCACTCCCTTTTGTATTCCTTCAACAGATTATTTACTGATAGCCTGACATGTGGACAGATACAACTCTTTAATTTAGAAAAGAAGACTTTGCTATATGCAATTTAGAAATAAATTGGTCCCAGGTAGACAGAGACAGAGGAGGCGGAACTAGCCTCCAGAGGGAGATAAAGACAGTGTATTTGCTATATATGATTTGGGGCATGAAGACAGCATACCCCCTCAGAGGCAAGTACATAAACAATACACCTAGAAGTGCATTGCAGTTATTAGAAGTAAGACATTGTTATATACTTGCCTCTGAGGGGGCATGCTGTCTTCATGCCCCAAATAATTTGGAATGGTTTTCAAAGTTTAGGATCTCGACATAGGCTAATTCCACTTAATTCTCTTCACTTCTCCTTCTTTCCCCCACGTTAGTCTCTTACATGGCTCTCCTCTCTGGACCTGAAGCTCTGTGGAGGATCGAGCCCTCTTCTCTGGCTTTGCATGCCCCTCGTGCCCTGTACTGATGTGAAAGGTGGGAAATCCTCTTTTGTTTTATGTCATTATCTTCATTACCTGCTGTACCTTATCCTGACTACTCTATTCCATTCAAATAGACAAACCAACATCTTTTTCCCTGAATGAAAAAACAGTCATTTTGAGGGCTGCATGATTTCCTCTTCAAACAAAACAAAACCAAAAAAAAATAAAAATTCTATATCACTGTATCTGTCTTTGTGGAAGAACTATCCAGTAAAAATTCCACAGTTGACCACCTCCCTACATTGATCACCTGCTTACGTTGACCTAATTTTCATAGACTGGATATACACCACGTGTAACTAAGGGAACTTTGTTATGTTGACCACCTCTGTATGCTAGGCAGTTTGTTATAGTCCCTTGGGTGGTCAACTTACAGAGGTGCTTTTGTATTTGCCATTTGGGAGTTTGTAAAATGGTTTTCATACGTATACAACACATAATCGTATACCACATATAATTTAAAAACATAGATCCATTTGATCTCAGATTAATGATTGCCACTCAAAGTTTTTAGACTTTGTGGATAATCTGCCTTGCTTTGTGCTCTTAGATTCCAGGCATGAAGGGAGCAGGCTCACCCAGCCACAAGAGGAAAATATTCAAGTTTGCATATCTGATTTGTGTCCTCAAGAAACCCAGGAAAGTTTCCTGATTATAGCTTTACAATTTGGGCAAGACATACATTTACACATTGGGATGCATCTTAAAGTTTGAGTCTTTGCTGCAGAAAAGCAAGCTGTATCTGTCTGCCTTTGGGCCACATGCCCCAATGTTTCCTGCCAGCACAGATTTAAAATATTTGTCTACTTATTCCTCCCTCAAGAGAATGTTGGTGACTATCAATCCAACTCTCACTACCTTTCTCTCCCTCTTCTCTCTTCTCTTATTCCTTGCTCTGTTTCTCCAGATTTCTAAGTAATAGAAAAATATTCAATGTTCCTAGAAAGACAGAAAAAAATATGGATGTCCCAAGGCCTCTCTGCCTCCTGGTGCATACTAGTTCAATCCCCAGCAACCTTGCCCTCTCTGGGAAGATCTTTCCTGTCCATGGGGTAGGACAATAGAATTTGGAAAACTCCTCTCCCTGCAAATCATCTAATTCCAAATTTATTCAATGTGCAGGATCCTATGAGGTGCTATGAGGATAACATCTCCTCTTTCCATCAGTGCCTTTATTTTACTGTAGAAAGGCTCCTTTCTCCAGCCATAAACAACCTTCCAGGTACAGCCCAGGGCTTTCAAGATATGTTATAAATTAAAACAGCATTATTTTCAGGTAAAGGAGAAAATAAAATTCAGTTGTATTTTTTTTTTTCCTGCAGTTTTTGGCCGGGCCTGGGTTTGAACCCGCCACCTCCAGCATATGGGGCCGGCGCCCTACTCCTTTGAGCCACAGGCACCACCCAGTTCAGTCATATTTTAATCCAAATCATTATCTCCCATCTCATTTAAAGGTTCTCTCCTCTCCCCATTCTGGTTCCAGCGATGGGAATGGGTCAGAGGAGTTCTACTCTTCTCACTGTCCTTTTCCTATTTGCTCCACTGCTGCCAGTTCCTGCTTGGGGCTATGAGAAAGGAAGTCAAAAGCAAAGGGAATTACTGAACTAGGGGTGATGTGATGTAGCTGTTCAATGACTTCTGGCAGACATCCAAATACTGACTGTGATAGGCAGAAAAATGCTTCACAGTGCTTAGAACCTGATGATGGAGACAGGATTCTGGATTATTCACTTGGGCCCAGTATAATCCAAAGGGAGGCAGAAGGGTCAGAGGCAGAGAAGCAATGTGACCATGGAATCAGAGGTCAGAGTGATGCCACTGCTGGCTGGGAGCTGTGAACCAAGCAATGAGGACGTCCTGGAAAAGCTGGAAGTGGCAAGGAAAGGGATAACCCCAGTGGGGCTCCCAGAAAGCACACAGTCCTGCCACCACCATCATCACAGCACAGTAGGACCCCTTTTTGGACTTGTGATCTTCCCCTAGAGCTGTAAGGTAATAAATTCATGTTGTTTTACACTGCTAAATTTGCTGTAATTTATTATAGGAGCCATAGATTCATGACTGATGACGCCCTCATGAGACACTTTATGGGTTTTCCAGACCTCCATAGCAGGATTCTGGACAACACATCTTTCTTAACGGCAGTGTTTTTCAACCTGGGTTGATGTTTGCCTTCCAGGGGGAGTTTTCCAAGGTCTACAGACATTCAGAACCACCATGTTGGAGGTGTGCCACTAGTATCTAGTGGATAAAGGCCAGAGACACTAAACATACTACGGTGAGGCCCCCACATCCAAAAAAACTATCTTGTCCAAAATGCCAATACTGTGAGGGTGAAAAACTATTTCTAAAGCAAGCAGCTCTTTGACATTTTATAAATCTCTTTCTTGTTCAGCAAGATCCTTTGAAAATAACTGGAGGCTGGTAAACTTCAACAGCACATTCTGGGAAGGGAAATCATTGCCCTTTTTTGCTTCTCCAAACAGGAGAACTTCAGGCAGCCCTCATATACCCCTTGTGTTTGCTCAGTCACCACAGGTGGGGCCAGCAAGTCTCTATCCTTTAGATTCCACAGGCAAGAGTCAGGCATCAGTCTCTAGACTGACATTGCCCTCCAAAACCAGGCCAGTAGTTTGCAACAGAAGCAGTGTTGTCCCCCAGGGGACATTTGGCAATGTCTAGGCAGAACCTGAGCAGGGCAAGGGGGAAGAAGAAGTGTGTGCTGGCAGCTAGTGGGCAGAGGCCAGGGTGCTGCTAAACATCCTATAGGGCACAGGACAGGATTTATCAGAGATTAAACAAAGATTTATCCAGCCAAAATATCAATGATGCTGAGATTGAGAAACCTGGCTCCAGGAGATTCAAATTGGGTTCTCCCAAGAATTTCCAGATGCTCTGCTCAGGTAGCAACATAGGTAGGGAAGCCTATGAGTCAGGAGCTGGTTCTACCAAGTGTCTTAACTCTGCCAGAGCTTCTCTGGGCCGCTCTCAACTTCATTTGTCTTTGTCTGGGAAGGAAAAAAAAGCATTCTAGAGAAAAGAATAGTAAAGTATAGAAAAAGCTGCTCTCCTGCTCTCCTTATGTAGGTGGGAGGTGAAGTGAGGAGCCTCTCTCTAGATTCTCTAGAGTAAGTGCCCTCTTATCATGAACTATATTGAACCTGGATGGTTTAGCAAAATCTTCGAAAGCCTTGGGTAACATCCATGACTGTTATTTGCCTTTCTTAAGACACCTAGGGCCGTTGTTAAGGTTTAGAGATTTCCCTGTTAACCAACTCTGCTGGGAAGCTTTGTAGGCCAACATTTTCATCAAATAATGATAAATTTATTTCCAGAAAGTTTCTTTCACACAAATTTGAAGAATTTAAGTGGGTAGGGATAAATTCTAATGCATGTATTAGACAAAAGACAGACTAAGAGCAGAGTGGAGTGATTTATCCAGTTATTATTTCAACTAATATTCCACTCAAATGTTACCTTCTTACAGAAAGCATCTATGACCTCAGTGATTAAGCTCACCTCACCAGCCTGTGCCCAATTTCTTCTCATTTCCTCACTCTACTTTATCATCTACTTTTTGAGAAACTGCAGAGCTGTTTTCCAATGTACCATTTTACGCTCCTGCCAGCAGTGCACGAGGGTTTCCATTTTTTCACATCCTTGTCAACATTCATGATTGTCTTTTATATTTTTTCCATTCTAGTGAGTATGAAGTGGTATCTCATTATAGTTTTGATTTGCATTTTTCTAGTGACTAATTATGGACATTTTTTCATGTGCTTATTGGCCATTTGTATGTCTTCTTTGGAAAAGTACTGTATTCAAATTTTTTGCCCATTTTTTAAATTAGGTTTCTTTTATTGTTCAGTTGTAAGAGTTCTTTATATATTCTGGATACTAAATCCTTATCAGATATATGATCTGTAAATTCTTCCATTATGTGGGTAGTATTTTCACTTTTCTGATCAGGCCCTTTGAAGCACAAAAGGTTTTAATTTAAATAGAGCCAAATTTATCTACTTTTCCCTCATTGCTTATGCTTTAAGTCTCATATATTAAAAAAATCTAATCTAAGGTCACAAAGATTAACACCGATGTTCTCTTACATTTAAGGCTTTGTTCTAATTTGAGTTAATTTTTGTATTCACTTGACATGTGAATATTCTGCTCTTCCTTCCCCCTTTGAAAGTCAGTACTTTATTTTCTTTATTACATTTATCACCATCTGAAATTATATCATTTATTTGTTTATTATTTGCCCTGCTCAAATCTTGTCACTCTCCTTCCTACCACCCACCCACCCCATACACATACAAATTCAATTGTATAGTTTATAAAGATATAAACTTGCCTCATTTACTATTTATCTCTAGGGACATAGTGGGCATGTAATAAATGCTAGGTGAATGAATGAATAAAGAAGACTCCAGCTTCCAGTTTTATTGAGGAACAACTGCCATTATATGTGTCTATAAACTTTAGTGTAAATAATCACTTCATTTAGGGTAAAAAGATTGTTGAATACTGCCTAAATGACACTTTATAACCATTGCCTGGATTGGATAAGAAGAGCTTAATTAAGCAAGTAATTATAAGCAAATTTTTATTTAGTTAGTTTTACTTAGTTTAATACTGGAAGACAGGTATTAAAAAACGTAGGTTATTCACTGAGGGAGGAAAAAATAGCAATTCAAACCAAGCATAAAGAGACTATCTGAGCCTCCTTACTTGATAATGACCTTGACAGGTGCAGGGCCTTAGGCCTCATTTCTCTCACCTACCTCCCCATGGAAGCTCCTGTGCCAGCCCAGCTCTCAAGGCACCCGAAGTACTTGTATTCTTCTATTCTGATATTTTGGACTCTTTAACAACAGTCTACTTCAGGAAGGTAGTTTTTATTTGCAATGTTCCTTGCAAAAATAAATACTAACCAATCTGTTAATAAAAAAGATACTTGATTAAGAGATGAAAACTGTCATGAATACCAAAAATCAGAGATCTCTCTGCTAGCATAGGTAAAGCTCTTAGTCAACAACCTAAAATAGATGAGATTTTAAAGGTTTTCCCAGGAGGCTCTCATTTAGAAAGAAAGAGCATGACTGCGCACTAGTGGATGAGTTAAAGAATTGCTCTGTTTTGGGGAGAGGAACATATAAGCTCCATCTTGTGGTGAAAACTATTAACTAAGCTTTAGAGTTATCACAAGACATGCCTGGAACAGGTCATAACCTATGTTTTTTAATACCTGTCTTCCAGTATTAAACTAAGAAAAACTAACTAAATAAAAACTCCTAGTTAATGGATCCTATTCAAGGCTGAATTCTGTGTTCATCCTAAAAGGAGACACAAGATTTAACAAGGACACATTGATACTGAAGAAAAAGTGAACAAATTGTAAAAGAATTTCAATTATTAATTTGAGATACAATCTTCAGCCTGGAACAGGTCATTTCCATGCTCCAAAGTCTACAAAAGACAGAGATGTAAATGTCTATGCGTGATCATGGCAGATGTTTTAAAAAGTTGCCAGAAAAACAATACCTTTATTTTTCTGAACTATGCCTGCAGTTATACTATATAATGCATATGATATTGAAGATTGTATCTCAAATTAATAATTGAAATTCTTTCACAATTTGTTCACTTTTTCTTAAGTATCAATGTGTCCTTGTTAAATCTTGTGTCTCCTTTTAGGATGGACACAGAATTCAACCTTGACTAGGATCCATTAACTAGGAGTTTTTATTTAGTTAGTTTTTCTTAGTTTAATACTAGAAGACAGGTATTAAAAAAACATAGGTTATTTCAAAACTTGAATGTTTGCACAATTGTGAAGATATCTATAGGAGTTTGATGTTCCAGTGTCACTGTACTAAATTTCCAACCCTATATCACAACATGGACCACCTGTCACACTGTAAGTAGGAATTGACTAAGGTATAATGAACAGTGGGAAGTTACCTTCGCAAAATCTGACATCAATAAGCCATTTTAGTGTATCAATTTTCATCATGATTACAAGCCATCAATTATATTCCTAGAAACTAATATTCTAATACAGAAAAGAGGACCAAAAAGTCATATGCCAGACAGTTTTTCTTGTTGACATTTTATAACTATTTGTGGATGCCTCTGCAGAGAAATAGTGTTTGTCAACCCAATAGGCCAATCATATGATAACAATCTTTGCTGCTTAGCATAAACAAAGCTTTTTTTCTCTCAGATGATGTGAATAAGTTCATTTCTTTCATCTGTTTAACAATGCTCCTTTCAATTGTGATTAAGCCACCCACCCTTAGTCTAGTGAATAGACTGCCTTGGTTTGTGTCCAATTCATCACACAATGCATCATAGGGAAGTCCAGCTCATGGTAGTGAGCACTGTGTCCATGACATCTTCAATTTTTAACTCCTAGCAGAAAGAAGTTTCTGCTAAATAATGCAAATGAGTAAGTGGAAAGCCTGTATCTTACATAACTTGCCACATGGAACTTAAGGCTGATTGCAAGTCCAATAGTACCACCATGCATCCAAGGAACATTATTCCATTGGCACATGAATTTGCTACAATAGATTTACCTCTGTTAGTTTATGAACAAAGGGACTGTAATGAACTGGTCAACACACAGAGGTGGTCAACATAAGGAACTTGGCCTAATGTACTGACACATATATGTGGTACATGTCCAATCTATGAAAATTGGGTCAATTTAAAGAGGTGGTCAATGTAGGGAGTTCAGAAGTTTGTCCAAAAGTTTCCTCTATTCACAAATTTTTTTTTTTTTTTTTTTTTTGCAGTTTTTGGCGAGGGCTGGATTTGAACCCACCACCTCTGGCATATGGGGCCAGTGCCCTACTCCTTTGAGCCACAGGCGCTGCCCACACAAAATTTTTTTAATCACATCCTGGTGTTGGGTCTCTCATGGGCCCACTGTCCCAATATTTTCAGTCTTATAAAAATTCTCAATGTCATGGTGATTAATAGAACTAGTTATCACATGTAAGTATTACTAAATATGTATTTCATCAGTGAAATAGTGTCACCATTTTAAAATCTTTTCACATAATTTTTCTTTTAATGTCTTAGCCGTATTTGTCATTGAGCAACTATAGTTCTGGTTACATTTTCATTGGCATGTGCTTCTGTTTTTGGGACACACAATTTCTGCTGCATTCAATAGATTCTCTTCTACAACTTGATATCTGTGAAGAATTTGATGTTTCAAGAAGATTTTTCATTTAAATATATGACTGCCTTATTTTATAAACAATTGTTGACATTTCAATTCTCTTTTTTAGCCCTTTGGGTTTGGATCACACATTTTTCCCATGTTCCTGATGTTTGTTCTTACAGTGGTTTGTTTGATAATGGCATCTAGGCTGTTTTCTTTAATGTCATCCTTTGCTAAATAAGCATGCAGGAATGATCTTCAATTTACAAAAGGGAACATATGACCTTCTCAGTCTATCTTTTTTTTCCTACTTTTCATAGGAATATGAGTGCAAGAAACATGCTGCTTTTCTAACACTATGTAATGGGTATAACTTCCACCAGCCAAAAACCCAGTTCTGCAAAATATTATAATTATTTTCTATAATTCAACCTTTGGATCTGGTCTCCATCCACCTGAAGAAGGACATCTTAATCTTCCTTTGAAAACCATTCAGTAAATCCCACAGTACAGCAAGCACCCCTTCTTCTACTACCCCAGACTGAACCCTAGAGCCCATACCATAAACTGCAAGGGCAAGTGCCTGCAAAGGTCAGTGGTTCTCAATGGTCCCCTTCCTGCTCCATACCAGAACCACAATGGGGAGCTTTGAAAATGCCAATGTTTAGCTTTCCTTTAGAACAATTATTCAGAATCTTTGAGGGTAAGACATGGGTATGGGTGCTTTTTAAAAACCCTTTGGGTCAAGAGGCGAAGCAAGATGGTGGACCAGAAGGATTGTTCAGCTGAGCTCTGCTAGAACAATTAGAGAAAAGGAGAGAACCCAGCCATACCTAGCATGGTACCTTACCCAGAGTCAGCAAAGAGAGCACAGCAAGCAGGTGATGAGCTGGATACTGAGTGGTGGAAATCTGAAGAATTAGGCAAGTGATTGTAACCCATTGGGATTGGCTGCCCCCCACAGTGGTTTGGGATAGGGGGAAGCTTTTATGAAGTTTTCAGTTATTGGAGGAAGCTGTGCATTGAGTGGAAAGCTTGGAAGAGTGGGCAGACTTGAACAGTATACAGCAACAAGAATGGAACACCAGTTGGAGTGAATTGTCATAAGTTTGGTGACTGGTGAGGCAGTGATACTGAGAAGGTCTTTGTGGCCAGGTGGCTGCCATTGTGGGGAAGTCATGAGAAGGTCTTAGCAGGGGCCTAAAGCATGGCCATCTTAATTCCACCTGCTGGGATTAGAATTCCACTCTTAGAACAGGCTGAGGAACTCCCATACCCCATGAGAACTGGAGTCTGGGGGCACTGAGACACCTGCCCCTGAAGGATTCTTGTGAGCTTTAAGATCACAACCCTGCAGGGTGTGAATGCTGAGAAACAATCAGGGGATCACCGAAGGCAGCTAAGTTTGGAATTAAGGATCACAGAGTTTGTTGGCTATGCCACCTGTCTCCTATAAAAACCACAGCATCACCTGGTGCCTTGGTGATATATTGCAATATATTATCATCAAGAGCAAAGACTTCGGTTTATTTGACTTTGCTCCAGCTGAGACCACTTTAAGACCTAAGCTCTGAGATAAGGTAATTTGAAGCAAAGGAAGCAGTGAGAAGGAAAAAGGGTGGCAAGGAGGTGAACAAGAAGAAAGAACACATGAGGAGGGACCAATAGAAAAATTCAGGCAACATGAAAAGTCAAAACAGAGAAACTCCTCCAAGGGACTATGAGGCAGCTACTGCAGAAGACTCCACCTATAAAGATTTAATGGACTTGACAGAAAGCGAATTTAAAATATGGATGATAAAGACAATAAAAGGAATGGATGAGAAAATGGAAAATACAGAGCAAAAAGTGAAATGAGAGATACATAGAATATAGAAAGTATATGTCAGAGCTTAAGGAAATGAAGGAGACAATCAGGGTATGTAAAGATGCAGTACAAAGTATCAAAAAGAGGTTAAACCAAGGGGAAGAAAGAACCTCATAGCTAGAGGATAAAGTTTTAGAGTTAACCCAGGTAGTTAAGAAGGTAGAAGAGAAGAGAGAGAAGACAGTACAGATGCTTAGAGAACTATGAGACTCCTTGAAGCATTCAAACATATAAACAATAGGGATTCCTGAAGGAGAACAAGATTATTGCAAAGGAATGGAAGACCTACTGGCAACTAACATAAATGGAAACTTCCCAAGTTTTACTAAAGACCCTGACACACTCCTTTCAGATGGATATTGAACCCTGTGTCATCTAAACTCAAACAGAGCCTCTACAAGACACATTGTAATGAACCTGTCCTAATTTGAGATGAAAGAAAAAAATTCTGCAAATAACCAGGAGTAAGCACCGACTGATCTACAGAGGCAGAGCCATTAGGATGACAGTAGACTTTTCAACTGAAAACTTCTAAGCCAGAAGACCATGGTTATCCACCTTCAACATTCTTAAACAAAACAATTTCCAGCCCATGATTCTGTATCTTGCTAAACTAACCTTCAAAATATATGGAGAAATCAAATCTTTTGTGGGGATACTAGCAATGAGGAAATTTGCCATAACAAGACCAACTCTACAGGAAACATTTAGACCTATTCTCAACACTGACCATCACAAAGGGCCATCAGCAAAGTAAACACTTAGAAGCTAAAGGTCAAAACTTAGCTTCCACAATAGCACAAGGGATAAAACTAACCAAGGGACTTTCACAAAATAAGATGAATAGAACACCACACTTACCAATTCTCTCACTGGACTGAAATGTCAATGGACTAAATTCAACACTGAAAAAGCACTGGATGGCTGACTGGATAAAAAAGCACAAGCCATCCATATGCCATCTCCAGGAGACACACCTAGCCTTGAAGGACAAATCAAGACTCAGAGTTAAGGGATGGAAAACAGTATTTCAAACAAATGGAAATGAGAAGAAAGGAAGGGTTGCAATCTAATTTTCATATACAAGTGGATTTAGTTCAACTAAAGTTAAGAAAGACAAAGATAGATACTTCACACTGGTAAAAAAAAAAAAAAAAAAAAAAAAAATTTGGATTTTAAATATTTATGTACCAAACTTAAATGCTCCCAGATTTATGAAATAGACCTTGATGGGTCAAAGCAATATGATATCCCATAACACTATCATATTGGGGACTTTAACACCCCTATGACAGAACTAGACAGATGCTCTAAACAGTGACTAAACAAAGATACAAAAAATGTAAATGTGACCACAGAACAATGATATATATATTGTATATACATTATTGCATATACAATACTGTATATGTCTACATTAATAGACATACAGAACACACCATCCCAAAGCTAAAGAATATACTTCTTTTTTTTATCAGCCCATGGTATGTACTCCAAAAGCAACCACATTCCTGGAAGTGAGAACAATGTAGCCTAAATATTGTATGCTCATATTAATTTACATGAAATTTTTAAAAAATCTACCACATTCTTGGATACATATCAAACCTCAGCAAAATTAAAAGAATAAAAATTATACCTTGTATCTTTTCAGACTACAAGGCAATAAAGGTGGAACTCAACTCCAGTAAAAAACATCCATCCCCACATAAAGACTTGGAAAATAAACAATCTTATGCTGAATGATAGTTGGGTTCAGGAAGAGATAAAAGAGGAAATCATTAAATTCCTCAAACATAACAACAATGAAGACATAAGTTACCAAAACATGGGATACAGCAAAAGCAGTCTTAAGAGGGAAATTTCTTTCATTAGATGCTTACATTTGAAAAACAGAAAGAGAGTGCATCAACAAACTCATGAACCATCTTAAGGAATTGGAAAAAGAACAATCTAATCCCAAACCCAGCAGAAGAAAAGAGATAACCAAAATTCAATTACAAATGAATGAAATTGAAAACAAAAGAATCATTCAGAAAATTAATGAAATAAAATGTTGATTTTTAAAAAAAAATAAAATTGATAAACCTTTGGCCAAATTAATGAGAAACAGAAAAGTAAAATCTCTAATAACCTCAATCAGAAATAATAAAGGGAAAATAAACAGATGTCACAGAGATACAAGAGATCATCTCTTGAGTACTACAAGAAACTCTATGCCCAGGGACTTGAAGAGAAACTTCTATGAAAAAGACAGGCACACAGTCTACAGACACATAAAAAAATGCTCATCAGCCTTATACATCAGAGAAATGCAAATCAAACCACTTTGAGATATCATATAATCCCAGTAAAATTAGCCCACATCACAAAATCCCAAAACCAGAGATGTTGGCATGGATGTGGAGAAAAGGGGAACACTTCTACACCACTGGTGGGAATGCAAACTAATACATTCCTTTTGGAAAGATGTTTGGATATCACTTAGGGATCTAAAAATAGACTTGCCATTTGATCCTTCAATTCCTCTACTAGAAATGTATCCAGAAGACCAAAAATCATGTTATAACAAAGATATTTGCACCAGAGTGTTTATCGCAGCCCAATTCATAATTGCTAAGTCATGGAAGAAGCCCAAGTGCCCATCAACCCATGAATGGATTAATAAATTGTGGTATTTGTACACCATGAAATATTATGCAGCCTTTAAAAAAGATGGAGACTTTACCTCTTTCATGTTTACATGGATGGAGCTGGAACATATTCTTCTTAGCAAAGTATCTCAAGAATGAAAGAAAAAGTATTCAATGTACTCAGCCCTACTATGAAACCAATTTATAGCTTTCATATGAAAGCTATAACCCAACTATAAGCCCAAGAAGAAGGGGAAAGAGGAGAGGGAAGGGAGGGAGGAGGATGAGTGGAGGATGGATAATTGGTGGGACCACACCTACAGTGCATTTTACAAGTGTACATGTTAAGTTTACTAAGTGTAGAATATAAATGTCTTAACACAATAACTCTAAGAAAATGCAGTGAAGGCTATGTTAACCAGTTTGATGTAAATATTTCAAATGCAGAGAGAAGGGAATGCTTCTACACTGCTGGTGGGAATGCAAGCTAATATGACCTTTTTGAATTAAAGTTGTAGAACACTCAAGGACCTAAAAGTAGACCTACTGTTCGATTCTGCAATTCCTCTACTAGGTATATACCCAGATGATCAAAAATTATTTTACAACAAAGACATTTGCACCCAAATGTTTATTGCACCCCAATTCATAATAGGCAAGACATGGAAACAGCCCAAGTGCCCACTGACCCATGAATGGATTAACAAATTGTGGTATATGTACACCATGAAATACTGTACAGCCATAAAAAAGGAGACTTCACATCTTTTATGTTTACCTGGATGAAGCTGGAACATATTCTTCTTAGTAAAGTATCTCAATAATGGGAAAAAAAGTATCCAATGTACTGAATACTAATATGAAATCAGTATATAACCACCTACACACTCATACGAAGAGCAAAACATAAATATAGTCCAGAAAGTAGAAGGGAAGAGGAGAGAGAGGGGAGGGGAGGGAAGATATGGGAGGAGGGAGGGCATTTGGGGGGACCTCACCTAATGTGCATGATGTAGTGGTACATTCCAAAACTATTAAGAAATGAGTATAATTGTGATGGATGTGTTAATTTAGTTCAATGTAAGCATTGCACGTTATATGTTGAAGAAGTACCCTGAACCCCATAAATGCATCAATGTACAGTTATGATTTAATAAAAACATTTAAAAAAATAAAATTAAAAAAAGAAAAAATATATTTCAAATGGTATATAAAACCAGCACATTGTTCCCCATGATTGCATTAATGTACACAGCTACGATTTAATTTAAAAAAAAAAAAAGAAAGAAAGATAGATAGAAAGAAACTATGCTCAGAAATTTGACAATGTGAAGGAAATGAATTAATACCTGGAAGCACACCCTCTCCCTAGACTTAATCAAGAAGAAATAGATCTCTGAACAGACCAATTTCAAGAACTGAGGTAGGCCTTGGTGCTTGCTGTCGAAATGGGCAAATTCATGAAACCTGGGAAAGTGGTGCTGGTCCTGGCTGGACGCCACTCTGGACACAAAGCTGTCATCGTGAAGAACATTGATGATGGCACCTCAGACCGCCCCTATAGCCATGCTCTGGTGGCTGGAATTGACCGCTATTCCCGCAAAGTGACAGCTGCCATGAGCAAGAAGAAGATTGCCAAGCGTTCAAAGATCAAGTCTTTTGTAAAAGTTTATAACTAAAATCACCTCATGCCCACAAGGTACTCTGTGGATATTCCATTGGACAAAACTGTTGTCAACAAGGATGTCTTCAGAGACCCTGCTCTTAAACGCAAGGCCAGACGGGAGGCCAAGGTCAAGTTTAAAGAGAGGTACAAGACAGGCAAGAATAAGTGGTTCTTCCAGAAATTGCGGTTTTAGGTGTTTTTGTTTCAGTCATTAAACTATTAAAAAAAAAAAAAAAAAAATTTCAAGAACTGAAATTGAAGAAACAATAAAAAAATCTCCCAACAAAATAATGCCCTGGTCCAGATGGATTCACAACAGAATTCTATCAAACTTTCAAAGAAAAGGTTATGCTCATGCTGCAGAAATTATTCCAAAAACTTGAGAAGAAAGGAATCTTCCCCAACACATTCTACAAACTAAATATCACCCAGATACCAAAACCAGGAAGAGATCAAACTAAAAAAGAGAACTTCAGATCAATTTCACTAATGACTATGGATGAAAAATTCTCAAGAAAATCCTAGCCAATAGATTATAGCTACACATTAAAAAAATGATTCATCATTTCATCATTCATCATTCATCAACATCAAGTACGTTTCATCTCATGGATGCAAGGCTGGTTTAACATACACAAATCTATAAACATAATTCACCACATCAACAGAAGCAAAAACAAAGACCGTATGATACTCTCAATAGGTGCAGAAAAAGCATTCGATAAAATTCAGCACCTTTTTCTAAGTAGAACATTTAAGAATATAGGCATAGGTGACACATTTCTTAACCTGATCAAAGCAATCTCCAACAAACTCATAGCTAATATTATACTGAATGGAATAAAACTGAAAACTTTTCCACTTATAACTGGAACCAGATAAGGTTGTTCTCTATTGCTGCTACTATTCGACATAGCACTGGAAGTTCTAGCCAGTGCAATCAGGCAAGAGAAAGATATAAAGGGCATCCAAATGGGTGCAGAGGAGGTCAAACTCTTGCTCTTTGCCAACAATATGATCTTATACTTAGAGAACCCTAAAGACTCAACCACAAGACTCCTGGAAGTGATCAAAAAATACAGCAATGTCTCAAGATACAAAATCAATGTCCACAAATCAGTAGCCTTTGTATAGGCCAATAATAGTCAAGATGAGAAGCTAATTAATCAAGGACATGATTCCCTTCACAGTAGCTTCAAAAAAACATGAAATACCAGGAATATACCTAACAAAAGAGGTGAAGGACCTCTACAAAGAAAGTTATGGTACCCTATGAAAAGAAACAGCAAGAGATATTAACAAATGGAAGAACATACCATGCTCATGGCTGGGAAGAATCAACATTGTCAAAATGTCTATACTCCCCAAAACAATCTACAGATTCAATGCAGTCCCCATTAAAATATCATCATCAAACTTTCAAGATTTGGAAAAAATAATTCTTCATTTTGTATGGAACTAGAGAACACCCCGTATAGCTAAGGCAATTCTTAGTAATAAAAACAAAGCCAGGGGTATCACCCTATCAGACTTTCAGTTATACTACAAGGTCATAGTGCTCAAAGCCGTCTGGTATTGGCACAAAAATAGAGACATTGGCATTTGGAACTGAATAGAAAACCATGAGATGAAACTAACATCTTATAGCCAGCTGATCTTTGATAAATAGAACATACACTGGGAAAAAGAATCCCTATTCAATTGAGAGAACTGGATAACCACATGTAAATGTCTAAAAACTGAACCCACACCTCTCACCACTTACAAAAATTGATTCAAGGTGGATAAAAGATTTAAATCTAAGGCAAAGAAACTATAAAAATCCTAGAAGAAAATGTGGGGAAAACACTTGAAGATGTCAGCCTGGGGGAAGATTTTATGAAGAAGACTTCCATGGCAATTACAACAAAAATAAATAAATAAATAGGACTTAATTAAACTGAAAAGCTTCTATACAGATAAAGAAACAACAACCAAAGCCAACAGGCAACCTTCAGAATGGGAAAAGATATTTGTATATTATCAATTGGACCAAGCTTGATAACTAGGATCTATAGACAATTCAAATTAATCTACAAAAAAAGACCCAACAACCCTATGTATACTGAACAAGAGACATAAACAGAACCTTCTCTAAAGAAGACAGACGAATGGCTAAAAAACATGAAAAAACACTCATCCTAATCATCAGAGAAATGCAAATCAAAACTACACTGAGTATCACCTAACTATAGTGAGAATGGCCCACATCACAAAGTCTCAAAGCTGCAGATGCTGGTGTGGATGTGGAGAGAAGGAAACACTTTTACACTGGTGATGGAACTGCAAACTAATACCACTTTTTGGAAGGAAGAATGGATAATCCTCAAAATACTCAAATTAGGCCTCCCATTTGATCCTGCAATCCCATTACTAGGCATCTACTTAGAAGAAAAAAAAATCCTTTTATCATAAGGACATTTGCACTAGACTGTTTACCACAGCTCAATTTATGATCAACAAAATGTGGAAACAGCCTAAATGATCACCAATCTAGGAATGAATTAATAAGCTGTGGTATATGTACACCCTGGAATTTTATGTAGCTGTAAGAAAAGGATGGAGACTTTACATCTTTTATATTAACCTGGATGGAGGTGGAACACTTTATTCTTAGTAAAGCATCACAAGAATGGAGAAGCAAGAATCCAATGTACACTATTCTCATATGAAGGCAGTAGATGAGCTAATGTGGTGGAGGGGGGGTTGGTAAGGGAATGACCAAGTAAGGAGAGGGGAGGAGAGAAGGGGATGAGGGGTCATGGTGTATAGTACACCTCTTGGAGACGGGACACAATCATAAGAGGGCCTTTGACAAATGCAATCAGTGTAACCTAATTCTTTGTCCATCAATGAATCCCAAACAACAACAAAAAAACCCTGCGGGTCATTCAGATCATTCTAGCATGTAGGCAGAGTTGAAAAGAACAGATCTAAAGCAAAGAGCCAACAATTGGGGCCAGTTATCTACCTACAAAGTTGAACAAGAGGCAGCAGTATCCACCCTGCTGAAATTGCCATGATCCCAGCAGCAAGTGCACCTGAGTCTGTAGCCTGTGAGTGTGTATGTGTGTGTGTGTACATGTGTATATTATATATATACATGCACATATATACATATATATGTATATACACATATATATACATATATATACACATATATATGTGTGTATTTACATATATACATGTACATACATACACACAAAAACAAAAAACACATGTATATATACAAAAAACACATGTATATATATACATACAAAAATTAGAGAAAGGAGAGAAGGCGGGTTGTGGTAGTCATGGTCGCCTGAGTGGAGAGTTGCCACAGAGCTTTCTTGAGAACTCACACATTGTCCTCACATGACAGCCAACATATGGAGGCCTGGCACCCAGAAGGCATGGAGGGCCAGATGGTGTTGGCCGGGGGACCAGTAGCACCCACGAGAAAGTATGTTTGCAGCGGCAGCCAGGGAAATGCAGAGACTCTGCCACCTGTCCCCTCTCCCACACCAGCCAGGGCTTTGAAGGGGGAGAGATGTTGTCTCCCGGCCCAGTCCAAATCTTCGCAATGCAACCAGATGGGGTCTTGGCTCACTGTGCTAACAGAAAAGGAGAAGGCAAGATTCAAACAAAATATGAAACTAAACTGGACTGAGCAGTAACAACTAAAAAGAGATTAGAAAATGTGAAACCTGCTCAAGATACCACTACGGGTTGGAGAAGGGAGATTCAACAGTACAGAGCTTATTGAGCTTGAGGATTGAAGGGAAGAACATATTGTGCTTATCCTCCTCCTTGAGTGGACACCATTTTATGTACTAATATGTTTTAGTGTTTTCTCAGTCACATTAGGTTTACACCGTGCTGTTAGTGGATTTTTCTCAGGATCTCTCCTTCCCATCATCATTGAGGGGACATTTCTGCTCCTTGGCAGTCATGTAGACAGTTGGCATAGGGTGGGGGGTGCAGAGTCCATTCCATGGCCACTCCTCTGACCTTATATCACTTTAAACTCATGCGTCCACACTTTATCCAAACCCACACTTGCAAACTCTCTTTGATATGGCTACCAGACCCCTTACCTGAATCCCCTGACTCCCTGAGCACAAAGAGGGTAGCAGCTCTCCCAACAGCAGGTGGGCTGCAGGAGGCTCAGGGGTTGTCTTGCAGCTCTGTCTGCTTTTGATATCCCCAAGCAGCAGTGAGCAGCAGGCCAAGATGTGGGATCCACTTCACAGAGACTCTCTCCTTCGCTAGTTCCGTGCTTCCTTTCCTCTCATTCCTCTCCACCTGGGAGAAGCATTTTCAAGTCTATGCGGTGGTTGCTGAGAGGTAAGGGAAAGAAAAATGTTCCTCCTCATCATGCATTTTCCCAAATTTGTATATCCTACACCTAGACCAAAGCTTTTGAAGTTAACAGGTAAGAATTTGAAAATTTTGTTCTTTAGGGAAAGCTTCCCTAAAGAAGTAATGCTTCCATTCTAGCTCCCCAACTGAGGAAATATCATGGAAATGAATTGGCTTCATATCACTATAAATATGGCTTTGTGAGTGGTATGGAGTTGGTGGCCTGGACTACCAGCCTGCGTAGAGTCTCTGTGCCCTCAGCCAGTCGACACTTCCTTACCACAGCCCCATCTGCTCTTGCCTCTTAAAATCAGAGAAAACCATAAATGAAAACCAACAGAAAATAATATCAGAACAATAGAAATCAACAATTATGTGTAAGAAAGTTAATATTATTGGGTGGCACCTGTGACTCAACGGAGTAGGGTGTCAGCCCCATATGCCAGAGGTGGTGGGTTCAAACCCAGCTCCGGCCAGAAACTGCAAAAAAAAAAAAAAAAAAAAAAAAAAAAAGTTAATAGTTAATATTATTTACTACAAATTTGTACGTAGTAGGACAAAATGCAGCAAAAGATGGTTCTGGTGCTTTAAAATATGTGAAAGCTGCTGATAAATAACTACTTTCCTCATTTAGGAGAAATAACAAAAGTTAAGGAGTCTCTTACAGGAGATGCAGAACTTGTCAAAGAATCCTGTTGTTTTTAGTTTCTGGTTATTATGAACAAAGCTGCTATATGCATTCTGCACAAATCTCTCTGTGTTGATATAAGTTTTAATTTCTATAAACTGTTTTCTTAGCTTTGCAAGCTACTGCTTTGTCAAGTGCTATTTCTACTCAAATATGATCTAATAACAAGATGTTTTTATAATAATAATACTAATCTCTGACTTCTTCATGTTAATAAAGTTCATTTTGGCTAGAGAAATCCATTTTTATCTTCCCTCCAGTTATTGTACACCAGCAAATGAAAACTGCCTCTCAGCTTGGGTGTCAAGAAGACACTAGACATGGGAGGGTGCTAAGAAACTGAAAAGTGTATGTATACCTTGTGGAAAATGGGCAGCCGGGACTTAGCTTCAACTGGTTTACCAGGCAGACACAATATTTCAAATCTTCTAATTTTTTAAAAGAAGACAAAAATGTTTTGTGGGCATGTATGTAATCTTTTAAAATTAAATGTTGGCCAATAAAACACACACAGAAAAGTTAAGTACTGGTGTATCACACTAATGCTATTCAGAATGTTAAACAATTCAGGATAAAACACAATTGCAGATAAAATTTGGCCCAATGTTCTTTAATTTCTAACTAAGACTTTGGTTCTCAAACCTGAAAAACATAGCTTTTTAAAAAGAGAGCACATGAATATAATGCACATATTCTGGGTGAGGGACACACATAACTTTAACCTGAAGTGCACAGAACAAACTATGTATCCAAAACATGCTACCCCTGTAATTTTCTGAAATTTTAAAAAGAGAGAGAGAATGCCAGTGTATGCTTGAGCCCCCATCCCAGATTCTGATTTAGTAGATTTGAGCTGAATCCTGGGCATCTAGGTGTATTTTTGTAGACCCAGAGTTCATTCTGGTTCACAGACAGGATTAAAAAGTAAGAAACTACATTTCAAGTATCCAGTGTTCAATCACATTTTCTAACTTCAAACTATGTTCCTAATACTCTGAATTCTCCCCAGGCTCAGTTTACCTGATTCTGAGTTAAAATAGTCTTATGGATCTCAGAAAGTTGTAATCGTGACACATACATACACACTCACACAAATGAAACTGAACTTAGGGAGACATTTTTTCCAATTAATACAAATGGCATCCAATTTTGGCTTTTCTGTATACTATTTTAGGACATCATAATAGCAGACCTTTCTGGTCAATTATAAGTAAAAGATGTTTATATATGGGCTGGTGGGAATTTCTTATTCACAAACATAATAAGCATCAAAGTAAAAACATGTCCTAAAGTAAGAGAGACAAGAAAATAAGTGGGGAAGGCAGATAAAAGAAACATTATGTGGATTTTTGCACATAATTTACTAGGTAGCAGAAGTCTTGTGAGATAAATAAAAAGGTTATTAGGACACTAAGATTCCTGACCTGCAATTCTTGCCCTGTCAGATGAATGTGAACTTAAAGCAAATAAGGTAGAAAGGTATTGTGCAAGAAACCTATCTCAAATTTCCAACACGCTCCTGAAAGCCCAAAACAAATGGATCTTTATGAAAAATGGACACAGAACCAGTAACCAGATCCTCTCATCATTTGCATGTCAAGCTTCTAACTTTCAGTCATGTGACAAGCAAATGGAGAAAAATTGGAAATAACCATTAAATGGGTCGGGGAGGAGATAGGGAATTATAACAACATTGATTGAGGGTCAAAAGATTGCAGAGCAGATACCAGTTCTTGGTGTAGAAACCTGAAAGTCAAGGTTGAAGAGAGTGGTAACGATGAACATAGATGCCACAGGTATAGCCATACCCAAGTATCAGATAAACTTCACCTTGGTCGTCTCTGGATTAGAATGCATCATTGGCATCATTGGGAATAGCTTCATTATGGCCATCTACGGGGCTAAGTGGGTCAAGGGCAAACGACTCCCGACTGGCGACTGCATTCTGCTGATGCTGAGCTTTTCCAGGCTTTTGCTACAGATTTGGATGATGCTCGAGAATATATACAGTCTACTATTTCCATTAACTTACAACCAAAACACCGTGTATGTACTCTTCAGAGTCGTCATCATGTTTCTGAATTATGCCAACCTCTGGTTTGCCACCTGGCTCAATGTCTTCTATTGTCTTAGAATTGCAAACTTTACTCACCCTTTGTTCTTTATGATGAAGAGGAGAATCATAGCGCTGATGCCTTGGCTCATGAAGCTATCAGTGTTGGTTTCCTTTTGCTTCAGTATTTCCTTCTATAAAAACATCTTCAATGTATATGTGAATAGTTCGATTCCTATCCCCTCCTCCAACTCCACTGCGAAGAAGTTATTCTCTGAGATCAATATGGCCAACCTGACTTTCTTCTATAACCTGGGGATCTTGTTTCCTCTGATCATGTTCATCCATGCAGCGACCTTGCTGATCCTCTCTCTCAAGAGACACATGCTACACATGGAACGCAATGCCACAGGCACCAGGGACCCCAGCATGGAGGCTCACATGGGTGCCATCAAAGCCACCAGCTACTTTCTCATTCTCTACATTTTTAACTCAGTTGCTCTATTTCTTTCCATGTCCAACATCTTTGGCATTTATAGTTTCTGGAATAGTTTGTGCAAAATCATCATGGCTGCCTACCCTGCTGGCCACTCCTTGCAATTGATCTTGAGCAACCCTGGGATGAGAAGAGCCTGGAAGCAGTTTCAGCACCGCATTCATCTTTTCCTAAGAAGACAGGCTTTGTGATGGATGCAGGGAGGACTAGGAGAACTAGTCCAAGCAGCTCTGCCTTATTCTTCATCTACACCTCTCTTTTTACTCCTCTTTTCTCCTCAAAATTGTTTGGATATTTCCTCTCAGGTAATTGGATTCTCTCATAAATGTGAGACTAAATTTTTAACTTCATATTCTAAGTAGAAATAACTCAGAACGTGAAGATGGACTTAACAAAAGCTCCTTCATCTATGACCATTCATATCCTGCCCTGAGATCTTTTCCGATATTTCTTCCCCCTGAGCCTTAAGGAGCAGGTTACCAGTTTGGTTTGCTTAGTAGGATCTCTGTTTGTTATCTGTGTCAATTGAGCCTGCCTTAATTTTTAATTCTCTTGGTCTGCATGAGAAATTACATGGTCACCCCACTTAAGACACCCTAGTGACCCACAGTTAGGGAAAGGAGGGTCAGTGAAGAAAAGCCCGGCATGCAGTCTAAGAGGTAGAAAAGGAACCAGAGTAGCTATAGAAAAAGAAGATTCCAGAAAAAGAAAAGGCTGCCCGAAATTATCAAGTGCTGCAGAGGTTTCAAAAGTGAAAGGTGAAGAAAGAAGGTTTGAGACTTGACTAAAATGAGGCCATGTATACTATTAGTGAACTGATAGGATGACATCCAGATCCCAGAAATTTCTGGAGAAGGTAATGTAGAAAGAAAGGGGGTGTGTAAAAAACAATAATTTAGGAAGTTGTCTGGAAATAAAGTTGATACAGGATGGCAGGTGCACACATGGCTGGTCAATTAAATGCCATTTCCTCCAAATGGGAGAAAGTGAGTTAGAGGCAGAAAGAAAAATGAAAGAGGCCAGAGTAAGTGAATGTGGGTTTTGCCCTATTCTTGCTTCTGTGGCATGCAAGTGGCACCTGTGCCTCTGGCTTTACCAGTTCTGTGTTACCTTGAAGTAAATAAT
Organism: Loris lydekkerianus; assembly: GCA_963574355.1. NCBI lineage: Eukaryota > Metazoa > Chordata > Mammalia > Primates > Lorisidae > Loris > Loris lydekkerianus. The sequence goes on along the minus strand of CAUYPK010066371.1, from coordinate 74,218 downwards.
GGGGCAAGAGCAGGTTACCTGGGAGTGGCCATCAAAGAAGGGAAACATTATTCTTTGTTGTTACTCTCCAGCATTGTCTCAAAGGGTTGTTCACAAAATACAGACACCCATTTCTTAGATATCATGGAACTCAAAAGTTAGAAATTTGGGTTTTTCTTTTGTTGGGTATTTTTGAATCACAATTACCAAGGAAAAGGTAAAAGGAATGCTATTGATCATACCAAGCTTAGATAGTTCCCAAAGGAAAGTGCATGCCCAAAATCTAAACTCTGAGCCACTGGGCTACCAGAAAATATATATATACACTTTACGAGAAAAAGCTATCCTGTTGCAAGGTGACATTAGCACTCATCTGATTAATTCCATCTTTAGAGGAAACTTCACACTACAAATTGCCACTATAATTCAACTCAACTTTGAAAAGTAATACTTGGTTAACATCTTTTAAAATGTGGGTGCATTTTTTGGCACTTCTGGTTTTTCAGAGAAAGTTCTTACATTCATAATTTTTTTTTTTAAATCATACACACACCACACTCACAAACACACATTCACATAGATCCCTTTATGGTTCAGACAGTTTGGGACTTCTTTAACTGGAAAGGGAAAGGTTTACAAAAACATATCCTTTTGATAGCTTTCTTAAGTGATATTTATTTCTATTGCCAGTGAAGACTGGTATAGTTGTTGTAATAAGACAAATTATATTTTGAAGTTTTATTCCAATTCCTAAGGAATAGAGAAATATACATTTTCATCCAAATAAAATATCCTGATAACAAGGCTTATGTACCCATTAAAGGTACTGTGAAACATCAGCAAAAAAATAACAAAAACTTGACTTAAAGGCACCATTACATTAATATGTACCACACCAAGAAAAGAAAATGTATAATCCCTCTCTATGCTTTTTATGAAGAAATAGCATCTCATTGTCTGCAACAGCCTGTGGCAACAAGAAGAAAGCTCACAAGAGCTTCAGGGATGATCACATCCTTGCAAAAGCTGTGAATCACCCTCCCTTCAGCTAAATGAAATTCTCTTCAATTCTCTATTCCTTTATGTAAACTTAACTAAGCATCCAGAAAGAACACAATACCTGTTCTTCAAATTGGTTGGCTTTAGACAGAAATAAATGGTCCCAAATGAAGACAAAAACTAGACTGTGTTGGGCTAAAGTTCATAATGATATGGAAAGCCTGGCTTGCGGTGTCTCAGTGTCCCTACTGTACCCACCTTACAAACTTTCCTTGATCTCTTTCTCCCCACCCCCTAGAGGAGGCTGAGACTTATAGCTTGAAAATTTTCTTTACTCACGAAGTCACCTGGATATATATGCATCTACCACGTGGAGGAGCTCAGGAGCTTTTGGTCGCCAAGGGATTCCAATGTGACAGACCCAGGACAGAGGCAGCATGTCTGCTTCTTTCTCTATGTGGGCTCAAGTCCTTGCAAATGCCACCTAGACTAGCAGCCAGGGCCCACCTAAGAGCTGTGATTTGAGAAGCACCAAATTGTCACACAATCCAGCATCATCTTCTTCCAAGTACCTCGGTGTCTGCTAAAATTGCTGTAGATCCCGTTTTTCTTCGAGTTTACAGGAAGTAACTTTTCTTATTCTTTCAGGCATTCTTTACTTTGTGCTCTAAGGCAGAGAAACATCTGTATAAAGAAATAGCAAGTTCAATTAACCTCAACAAGACTTGTGTGGGGGAAGGAGAAGAGAAGCCAAGGACAGATCCATATCAGGTACAATCATGGAAGGAGAGGAAGACGCAGTGAGAGGGAAACCATCCACCATTCTTCTGTGTTTCCACCATCCTTCTATGTTTCCTCCTCTCCTCTGGTGACAAATGAAACTTTTAGAGGAGCGATAAGAGGACATTAATTTTTTATATGGGGGAAGCCGCGATGTGATTCAAAGATTCAGTGGGCTGGGTGTGGCCCCAAGCTACAGTTTGCAGCCTCTGCACTCAGCATGTTCCCCATCCCAAGGAGGAGGAGGATGCCCCACTTGCAATTCACTATAAACCGGGGATATTTATTGTGAGCAGGAAGAGATATTTGCGATGGTTGAACATTGCCACTTCCCAGTATTTTGTCACTTTCAATGTCTCCAGCTTGTCTCTACCCCTTTCCAATCCTTAAAACACCATCCTTTAGTTCTTTGAGAAAAAGAAAAAAAATAAATAATGTCCTAGTCTCCTGTCTTCCACCTGCTAAGGAAAGACACAGGGTCCCAAACTTGTTTCTATCTAAAACTTTGAAAGATAACACTCTGAAGATACCATACCAAGAAGTAAAAAGTGGTGAACAGGTTCCTACAGGGTTCTTGGGAATGTCTGAAGATTCTATCTCTAGCTTTGAAATAGTCTTGCCCCTGTGATCCACCTCTGTCAAGGCTGAAACACCAGGCTATGGCGCTCTCCATGGATCTGATCCAGCCTGGTGATGTTTGTATTTCTGTGTTGCTCTTAGATGACAAAGTCATAGAAAGGTTTATTGTATGATGCTGTCAAAGGCCTAGCGAGCTAGAGTCAGTGTCACACGAGGAAAGAACCTACACTTTAGTGTCAAAGATCTAGAGCTGATCCACACTCTAGGCGATCTTAGCAAAATCACTACACTCCTCTGAGCCTCCATTTCCTCATCTGGAAAGCAGAGATTATCATAACATCTTCTTCTATTGTGAAACTCAATAGAAATAATATATGTGAATAATAAAATATAAACTGTCGAACAAAAATTAGTACATTTACTTTTTATTTCAAATTAATATGAGGGTACAAACATTTAGGTTATACTGTTTTCAATTCAAAGGTAAAGTTCAAGTTGTAGTTGAGCCCTTCACCCAGGGGCGTGCTGAACACCTTCATATTGTGCACATTAGGGGAGATCCCCCCAGTTGCCCTCCCTCCTCCCATCTCCATTCTCCCTCCTCTCCCCTCCCTCTTGCTAGACTATAGTTGTGTTTTATCATTTATGTGGACATGTACTTGCTTATATATTGTTTTCATATTAGTATTCAGTACAGTGGATTTTTTTTCCATTCCTGAGATACGTTACTGAGAAGTAAACTTAACTTCACCCAGGTAAACAGAAAAGATGTATAGTCTGCATTTATTCCTTCAATAAAAATGCATTCATTCATTCAAAGAGCAACGCAAACAAAAACTTCACCAAGAGTGCATAGTCTGGGAAGGAATAGCTGATTAAATTACAGTGTGCTAAATACTTCCATGAGGTCTATGAACTGTGAAATTGGAAATGCACCTTAAACCTCAAATGTTCACAATTAAAACTCCTATGCTGCGATCTGCCTCTTTTAGTTCCTTTACCATGAGAAGGGAAGAATTCAGGGCAAAATCCTTTTCTCTTAGCCTTACTGGGCTAGTTAGGAACCAGTGAGGTTGAGAGAAAAATTTTCCACTGAGCATCCTTAGGGATGCTCAACAGAGCCTGAGAATGCAAAACAGAAAGTGTCCCATTACATACAGCCCTCCCTAGGGAAAGCTGCTGTTTGCATCTCCTCCCTCAAGCCCTTGGAGACTGCAAATAAATTCATGGTTTATTCAAACGAGTTGCTGGGTAATGTATTACAGCTGGTGTCCCTGAATGCAGCTGGGGTTGTGAATGAGGGAAATGCTTGGTAGGGGGCAGGGAGGGGTGGCGGTGTGATTCTTGGACCAGACCAAGACGCTACAACCCCTTCTTCATTTATGTCACAGCTCAGGGGAATAGCACCAAACATGCGCTCTCCATTCATAAATGCAGTGAGAAAAATGTGTTTGTCTTTGGATTCAAAGCCCCAGAAAATACTTTGAAAAAACACAGACTACTCCCCTGGAAGTTATGTTCATACAGGGCCCTGCAGCCACCTGCCAACATCCCTCATAGCCATGACCTCAAGGAATAATGGAATATCTGTCATAAGGACTTTATGGGGGTGTGGAAGGGGAAAGCTGGGTTTTATAGCCCTTACCAAGGTTGGAAATAAGAGGAGCTAGGGTGTAACCCACCCCCTCCCACCTCTGCCCTGGCAGTGCACCTGTAAATATTCCCCCCTCCATTTGAGCAGTCCCAGCAGACAATGGAGTGTGGGGTGGAACTGGGGAAGCATTTTCTCTGCACTCATGGAATGCATGAAGATAGCAACAGGGGACAGGTAAAGTCAAAAGTAGGCACAGGCCTGAAGTGACTCAGGTACCAGAAAGGAAAGGTCCTGTCACTGTGGGTGTCTGATTGTGGGTTTGTCTAGTGACACTCCAGAGACCACTGCCCAGACTACCTTGACAAATAACCCCCAAAGTCCAAGCTGCAAACTCTGGAGTACTGGACAGCCGAGGATCTTCTCTTCAGGATTCCGGATACAGCTTCTGACAAAAGAGAATTACCCGTTATCATGTTGGAAGATCGCCTAACTCATTTTCCATTCCCCCAGCCGTAGCCCAAGAGTTCATTCATAGTCTAGCGCAAAAATTGCCAGGTAGAATCCATCAGTCAAGTAAGATTAGCAAAATGAGCAAGTAGGTTGAAATTATTCACTGTGGATTATAAATTAGCTATGTGTTTACATTTTATGTCTATATTTTGACATAATATTTTTACTTGATGTGAGATTTATCATAAAATAATAAAATTTAAACATTCCCAAACATGGCAAGAGATTGCTTTTTTTTTGCAGTTTTTGGCCAGGGCTGGGTTTGAACCAAAGGCACTGCCCCCATGCAAGAGATTGCTTTAATGTCTGTGTTAACTCACCAGACTGTTAAATGACTAGATTATCTTTGCTTTTTATTGTTCATGAGTTACTTCACTAATTAATTTCTATGTCTGTATTCTAATTTGCATTTTTTGGTACTGATTATATTAATTGCGTCCAATACCAGACATTTTTAATTCTTTTGTTTGTTTTTGAAGGCTAAGTAACTAAAAAATAGGTCTGGAAAATCTTGATCTGAAGAAGTTATTTTTAAAAAGTTAAACCTGTGGCCTGAGTTCTCACTGTCTCTGATCCCCTGGGGATGTGTCCTGGTGACCACTCAGCTGATCTGAAGATCTTCAGCCTTGGCTCCCATTTTCATTCAGCTGCTTGGTTCTCCTTGTATTTCCTTACCCATCACGCATCCTTCAACTATAGAGCTTATTCACAATTTGCACCCTTTGTCCATTGCCACCACTAAGGCGACCAACCACCCAGATTTCAAAACCGAAAATTCTATATCCCAGAAAAATCTTTTTCTGTCCTGGAAAAACTGGGACAGTTGGTTATCCTATCACCACCAAAATGACTAAGCCGTGTTCGGATTTCAAGTATTACTTTTCCCAACAGCTGTGATATTCATTCCAGTCCAGTTCCTTTATGAACAACAGACACGTGCACACAGACACCATACATGCTCTCACAAACACACTTTCACACACTCCTACACACGCCCTCTCACACACTCATACTCACACAGGCTCACAGTCACACACACACAAGACATTCATACACTCTCACACTTTCACACACCTCACACACCATCTCAGACACATGAACACACTCAACACACCTTCACACACACTCCATCTGCTTAAAATTATTCCAAGTTTCCTACCCCCTGTCAACCTCCCGGCTGGCACACAAAGCTCTTTACCCTGCATCTCGAGACAACCTTTCCTCCCGACCTGATGCTTTATTACATTCACTCTCCAAAACATAACCATTTAAAGAGCCTTATGATTTGGTTCTTTTTTATTTTAATTTTGGAAAATTGCACACATACATAAAAGTAGAGAATATGGCACACTGATCACCTATGCATCCGTGACTCAGCCATCAGAGTGTTGGTAGTGCAGACTGTGGTGAAGGGTTATTCCATGACTCAAGTATTTCTAGCAGTCCAAAAGAGGGGTAGGTTCTGTTGTTCCCAACTAAATTTTTAATTCCTATTAAAATTAGTTGGCTTTCAAATCCATCTTTGAAACACACGCTTTCTGAAATATACCAAAATATACTTCATCCTTCTGGTAAAGATCTATATATTTCCTGTAATTGAACTTCTTTGCTTTAATTTTTTTAGATGACATGTAATCATTGCACATACTTATGAGTGATATTTCCATACATATATACACAATGTGTAATGATTAAATCAGAGAAATTAGCATATCAAGTACCTCAAACATTTATTTCCTTGTGTTGGAAACATTCAAAATCCTCTCTTCTAGATTGTAAACGTATAATAATTGTTGTTCACTATATTTGCCCTTCAGTGCTATAGAGCACTAGAAATCATTCCTCCTGTCTGGCTGTACCTTTGTATCCATTAACCAAACTCTCCCTCTTCTCCCTCCCTCCCTCCCTTTCCCAGACTTTAACAGCCACAGTTGTACTCTCTACTTCTATGAGCTAAAGTTCTTTAACTCCTACCTGTGAGTGAGAACAAGCAGTATTTCTTTTCCTGCCCCTGACTTATTTCACTTAACATAATGTACTCCAAGCTCACAGATATTTCTGTGAATAACAGGATTTCATTGTTTTTTGTGGCTGCATAGTATTCAATTGTGTATATAGACCATATTTCCTTTATCCATTCAACTGTTGATGGACATTTAGTTTGATTCCCTATCTTGGCTTTTGTAAATTGTGCTGCAGTTAACATGGAGGTGAAGATTACCTGTTTGATAAACTGATTTCATTTCTTTCGGATACATATCCAGTAGTGGGATTGCTGGATCAGAAGACAGTTCTATTTTTAGTTTTTGAGAAACCTCCACGCTGTTCTTCATAGTAACCATACTAATTTACACCCCATCAACAGTGTATCAGAGTTTCATTTTCTCCACATCCTGCCCAGCATATGTTATTTTTTGTCTTTTTTTTTTTTTTTTTTGAGACAGAGTCTTCCTATGTCACCCTCGGTAGAGTGCCATGGCATTTCAGTTTACAGCAATCTTAAACTCTTGGACTTAAGCAATTCTCTTGCCTCAGCCTCCGGAGTAGCTGGGACTACAGGTGCCCACCACAACACCTGGCTATTGTTGTTGTTGTTGTTGTTTGTTGTTTGTTGTTTAGCAGGCCCAGGCCAGATTCAAACCCACCAGCTCTGGTGTATGTGGCCAGCACCCTCAGTTTTGGCTGGGGTCAGGCTCAAACCTTCCCCTCCCAGCATATGGGGCCAGTGTCCCACTCCTTGAGCCACAGGCACCACCTTGGAATCTTTCTACATTTTTGATACAGGCATTCACTGATATAAAATTCCCTTTTAATACTATGTTTGCTGTACTTCATAGGTTTTGGCAGATTGTGTTTCTATTTTCACTTATTTCAAAATGTTTTTTCACTCCCTTCTTAATTTCTTCTTAGAACTATGATTGTTCAGAAGAATGTTGTTTAATTTTCATGTATTTATGATAAGTCCTCTTGTTAGTGTTTACTAGTTTTCATTTATTGTGGTCTTAGAAGACAATTGATATGATTTTAATTCTTTTGAAATTTGTTAAGACTTGTTTTATAACCTAACATATGGTCTACCCAGGAGAATGTTCTGTGTGCTGATGAAAAGAATATGTATTTGGTAGCTGTTAGGTGAAATATTCTGTAAATACATTTATGTTGGGTTCATTTGGTCTGTTGAGCACTGGTGTCTGTGAGGTCTTCAGTGGCTTGACTACAGTTACTTGTAGAGGCTGTGAGGTGTTTTTTTCTAGGTACAAGGACACCAAGCAGACTGAGTCTTGGGCTACAGGTGTGTGATGGTCCTGCCTCTGGAGGTGGCAGGCTCACGGGTAGTGGTAGTGTTGGCCCTGGGTGGGTTGGTCCTCAGACCCCTAGGCAGCATGTGTGGACACCAGTGGTGTCAGCAGGGTCCCCAGGTAGACTAATTTAGAGGCCTCTGTGTGGTATATATGTGCATGGGCCAGCCCTGCCACTATAGGGGTGGGACTACCAGCAGCAGTGGTAGCAGCACCAGGCAGACAGACTTCAGGTTCCCAGAGTGTGCACTTTAGCTCCATATATCCTGGGCAGCCTCCCACTGTGTTGGACCACCTGTTCCCTGGATACAGGGTGCTGCACGGCTGCATGCAGTGATGCAAAGGTTATTGAGTCCCAGAGTAGGATGTAGTCTGGTGGTGGCTCTGCTCCCAAAATGGCATCATGCTGCAGCTGTTTGCATCCCCACTCAGCATAAATGCTCTCTCTGAGACATAGTCATTGCATGGACTCCACATAGCTCTCTGTAATTGGCTCAGCGCCTGCAGGGCAAATAGGCCCTCTGGAAGTTAGGACTTCAGGCACCTGTGGGGAAATGTGGACTATTAGGAATCTCTTGCTTCCCTGTTCTCACAATGGGGAGTCCTTCTTGCTCTCAGCCAATCCCAGATGGCTATTTTGCTTCCTTCTCCATGCTGCCATCTCCAACTCCCATGCCTCGGAGACACTATCACTTCCTTGCTGAATCCCATGACTCACACTTAGATATGCTGCCCCATGTGTTGGTGCCTATTTGCTGTTTCAGTCCTTCTTTGTGGAAGAGGCAAGTGCCAGGTACCTCCAGTCAGCCATCTTGATGATGTCTCTTTACATTCGCTTTACAACCAAGAAGAAAGAAACTAATGCTATTTTTAAAATAGATGTATAATTTTCTGGAATGTACACTCCAGGGAAGTTCTGGCTAGGAAGATAGCAGCAGCCGCTGGGTGTCTGCTGATTCTTGGGTTTATCACCTACAATTCAGTTTTGATGATGTCTTAGTCATGAGTATTTCGATGCAAGTAATAGAAATTAACTCAAAGAAGCAAAAGTAAAAATGGAAAGTTATTACAATTATTCAAGGGTCCCCACGAAATTCCTTTTAGGCACTTGAAGGAAATATAACTTGGGATTCAGGAGAACTGAGAAACTATCTCTCTCTTCCTTGCTCCTCCCCTCTCCTCCCTTCTCTGTCCTCTCTCCATCTGCTCTCTCTCTGCATCTCTCCATACATCTATCCTGAGTTCCTCTGTTCAACTCACTTTCCACTTGAGGGATGTTTATTAGTCTCATGATCCCTTATAATTCCAGTTTCCTTTAGTTGGATATTGCCATGGCCTGGATTCTAAACATCTTGTAGCTTTGGGGTACAATATTATATGTTCTGTGTCTTTAAATTCTCAGAGGATAATCTAGCACAGCTTGAGTTAGGGATGGTCCATTATTCTAAGGAATTATAGCCAGAGTTCCAGATGCTATGATTTGTTGTATCGATTCTTTCCAGATAGCTACAGAGACATTTACCTACAAGTGAACAAGTTGGGGGAGGAGGGAATGGGTTAGAACGTCTTTCCTATCACAAATTTTGTGATGAATAAAGCTCAGATGTGTTCTTCTTACACATTGTAACATAAATGTAGGCTGTTAGTGATTTTGCTTATAATATTGTAGTATCCCTCTGATATAGCTTGGATATTTGTCCCCTCCAAATCTCATATTGAAAGTTGATCCCAGTGTTGGAGGTGGGGTCTGGTGGAAGGTGCTTAGGTTATGGGGGGAGAGTCCTCATGAATGGCTTGGCGACTTTGTACTGAAAAGGGCCTGGCACCTCCTCTCCCTCTCTGTGTCCTCCCTGTCCTTCCTTTTTATGCCAGGAAAAGAGGCTTCCTGAAGGCCTCACCAGAAGCAGATGCAGATGTCATGCTTCTTGTACAGCCTGCAGAACTGTGAGTTCTTTTTTTTTTTTTTTTCTTGAAACTTAAGTTTATTATAGAAGCTCTTACAAGATTTAAGATAGTCTTTATTATTCAGTCACAAAACAGTTTAAAAAGAAATGAGAACTTTTTAATGTAAAGGTTGTAGTAAACACATACCTGTGCTTTCATTAAATGTTAAAATTATTTTTTTAATTTTATTTTTTAAATCGGGATGGAGGCTCTTTTTTTAAAAAATTCTTTTAAAATTACCCAGCCTTAGGTATTCCATTGTAACAAAGCAAATAGCCTAAGACACACTCTAAGATATTGTTTCCTGTATACAGGCAACAAGAAAAAAGATCTTCTCCCAATTGGAAGTGGATTGAGGGTGTGCACTAATAAGCATTTATGAAGGTGGAGGGGCTAAAGTTGCAGCAATTCTGTTTCACTTCCCTAAATGTCACGGCCACTCACTGTCTGTAATTTAATTCCCTTCTAACTGGCGTGCATGTTGTTTATTCTCTGAATTGTAACACTTCTGATTCAATTTTGCCCATTTCAAGAATCTTTAAGTAGGTCATAATGAATTTAGCTTTACCTTCCCCTGAAAAATAGTTCTGCTTGTTTTTTCTAATTCATCTGTTTCTTTGTCCATTTTTAACATATACCTTGCAGTATAGATCCTGAAACTGTTGAGTTTTCCTTCCTTATAAAGCAGTTGTATAATCTGACATTACTCTTTCATAAGACTTTTTCATTTTAAGGAGTTCTACAGTGGTCACAAACTACCTGTTTCTGTTCTAATACTCACAAAATATAAGATTCAAAAGTCTTAGGATCTTTTTATCTGATTTTCCCCCCAAAAAAACAAGTTTTCAGAACTTTCCAAATATCTTTTCCATAGCCTAAAGGAAGTGTGTGGCTATTTCCCTTAACTCTTAGTCTATCTCATGCAGGGACTATTGGGAAATTGGCTGTCTGGAGAAAAGGGGGAGTGGGGGGGGGATTCAGATTTATAGTTACAAAACACTCAATAGGTCTGATTTCTATTTTGTAACCACTCCCACTATGACAGAATCCAAAGTTCCAGTGTTATGTCACTGAATGTGGAGTTGAAAGTCTCAAGCACCATTCACTCTCTCCAGGTAGGAGAGGTCAACTCTAGAACACTCTCTTTCTTCCTTTCAGACATCATAATAGAAAGCTTGAAAATACCAATTCTAGAGCCACATAACCTAAATTTCAACACAGGGTTAGGTCTGTGACTTAGGCAAATTGCCCAATTCCTATAACCTTCATTTCCTCATCTTTAAAATAGATGTAATAATAAGCTATATATGGTGGGATTCCTGTTGTAATGTATAATACTCTTAGAATAATGCCTAGCATATGCGTGTCCTATTAATTACTCAGCACTTAAGTTCCAATGGTGGAGGATTTTCTACCGCTAGATGGCAGCCTCCTCATTTCTGCAGCACAAAGTTGCTCTGCAGAAGACTTTACAATTCTATTCAATAAAGCATTCATTCAATTATATGAATTAACTGACATTTTTTTCTTCTGTCATCATGTCCTAGTTTAAGCTACATATTTTCCTATGAAATTTAACTGGGAGCCCAGCCACTGGTCCTTGTGTATAACCACCTAGAAAGTTCTATACAGGAGTGTTCTCAATCAAGAATTGTTAATCTTAGTGAGTTATTAAAAGCATTAAAACGAAAGCCATAGTTGTCCTTGTCACAGAAGGGGTCAACTCTCTGGCCTTTCTCTCCTCTTCTGTCTCTTCTCACTCAAAAGAAGACAAGAAGTCTTCAGATCTGACCTCCATTATCACATAAGTTGTTTTCCTGCCCCATCACTGAAAGGTGATCATAAATTGGTTCAGTTCTATAAATATTTATTAATAATGTGAGATACTGTGCTGGGTAGCAAGAATATGATGGTAAATAAGAGTTATACAGAAGCAAGGAATTTACCTATCAACAAATCTATTAGTTTTTTCCAGAAATAATTTTTCAATGAATTCAGCAACTTACTTTAAAACTTAGAAGAATAGAGTTCTTTAGTAGATAATACTTCTACCAGATATTAAGACATACTAAATGATAGTCATACCAATACAACAGGAAAATGAGCACAAAAACAAACATTTATCCATCTATGGAAACTTCAATATGATAAAAAAAAAAATGAATCATATGTAAATGGGTAAAAAATTCAATTATTTATTAGATGGCACTGAGAAGGTGGCTTAATATTTGGAGGAAAAAATGTTGAATCCCTTCCTCTTGCTTTATATAAAGATAAATCCAAATGGATAAATGTTAAAAGTTAAGTTAAAAAATTAACAGAAAAAACATAAAATGGCTAATTAAATAAGACCCCCAAAACTCAAACCATAAGGCAAAAATGGCTTGAATTTTCATTCAGTGAAAGGTATAGGTTACAGACAGGGAGAAGACATTGATGACCTCTAAACTCTATGAAAGACCATTAGTTAGACTATGCAAGAAATATTGGTATGTACACACACACACACACACACCCAGGGTGGCGCCTGTGGCTCAGTGAGTAGGACACCGGCCCCATATACCGAGGGTGGCGGGTTCAAACCCAGCCCTGGCCAAACTGCAACAAAAAAATAGCCAGGCATTGTGGTGGGTGCCTGTAGTCCCAGCTGCTCCGGAGACTGGGTCAAGAGAATCGCGTAAGCCCAGAAGTTGGTAGTTGCTCTGAGCCGTGTGACCTAATGGCGGTACAGTGAGACACTGTCTCTACCAAAAAAAAAAGTAAACACACACATACACACACACACACACACACACACACACACACACACACACACAGAGACACAAATACAATAGGCATAGGAAACTTGAATGGCCAGCAAGCAGAAGAGGTGTCCATGCTTGTTTATAACCAGAAATATGCAAATCAAAACAAGGTACCATTTATATTCATCAGAATAGCCCTAAATTAGTAATTGTTGGCAAGGATGTGAAGAAAAGAAAACCCTAGTACTACCTTCAGGATTGTCAAATTGTATCGGATTCTGGAAGGCAATTCATCAGCACCTGGTGATGAAATATTTCACATGTGCTTACCTCCAAGAGCCACTCCTGAGTACATTCTCAAGAAAAGCTCTAGCACAGGTTCTCAGGGATCTATAAATAGAGGAGAATGCACCAGTAGGGTGTGATTTTTGGCCAGGATTGATTATGCCACAGTCAGAAGAAATTAACTAGATGTGCAAAACGCAAAGTGGAGAAGTGTCTGCTGAGTGAGAAATATAGGAAACAGGTCTGTATACCAGTGCCTTCGTGTTCATGTAAAACCCCTCACACAAAAACATTATATGTCTTAGAACATGACATTCATGTGCAAGGATTTCATTAACCAAACGAGCACATGTAACTCAGAGAGGCCTGTAACATAGGAGTTAAGAGCTTGCCTTCTGGTGCCACTTGGGTTCAAATGCTGGCTCTTTCACTAATTTGCTCTGTCTCCTTGGACACGTCTCATAAGATGTCTACAAATAAATCTTTGTCTGAATAGTGGGAAATAATAATAGTAAGCACTCCTTTGGGTTGTTGTGAGATTAGCTGAGTTAATAGAAAGTGCTTAAACAATGTCTGGAAGTATGTGCTCACTGAGTGTTGTGGCTATTACTGTTATCAAGGATATGAAGGGGAGATCAGAGTGAAAAGAAAAATAAGGTTAAAAAAAGACAAAGGTGGAGACTTATATGTGTAACAGTGAGCTATGAATTAGAGGTAATGATTAACTCCACTCTCTCTGTACCTGAGGTTAAAAGCAAACACAAATTTTCCTCCCTGAAGAAGCTTTTACTGGTGGGAAGGTTCTGATAATTTCAATGTAATATGGTAAGGTCAATGATAAGAGAGTGCACAGGTGAATCCATAGCATAAAAGGGACCCTTAGCACAGCACAGAGGCTCACAAATGCATTCTGGAGAATAGGAGTCTGGGGAAACAGCATGGTTAAGCATCTTAAGCCCAAATCTTAGGGTTTAAGATTTGGGATCTGCATTAGGATCGAAGCCTCTTACTAGCCTTTAGGACTTTAAGCAATTTACAGCACCCAGAAAACACCCCAGCCCTAAAAGAATCCATTACCAGAACTCAAAGACCCCAGGAATCTCTTATAACCTTAACTGTGATTGAGTCTTTTCTCGAGGTAATTCTTGTCACTTTAAGAACAATTCTCCCTGCATATTGTCAATCCCATATATGCTAACCTAAAGGCCCACTAATGAACCTATTTACAACTAGTTCACTCAGAACAGGCTGGAGAGGGGGCTGTCTCATTCTTTTGCAACCCTCAGTGAAGTGCAGGTGCAGAGGGTGGTGATTATTGAAAGTAGGGGGGTGATGCTGTGGTAACCTTTAAAATCAGAAGTAATTACCAACCAGAGATAAAGGGTCCTGTGAGTAACTGGCTCCTGAGTCCCTGACAGCCCACTCGTTGTCACAGGCATGTATGCCATAGGCTACCAGCTGCTGTGTTAAAAAGAAATTCATCAACCACGCAGACTAAATCAGTAGTTAAAATGTTATTTCGTCCTAAGAAGGTGGATCTTGGTCCAAGAAAGGTGACTTAGTCACTGAAGAGTTTATAAATCCCAGTTGCAAAACACTCACTAGGTTTGTTCGTTTTCCTCCCACAGAGTCCATGAAAATAAAAACCACGTGTGGCCTAAGATTTGCTTAGGGAATGACTCTAGAAGCCAAAAAGGAAAAGAACACGACAGAAATTACTGCAGGCATAATTTCCATAGACAGAACTGAATGACATGTTTTCTACAGGTAAGGGGAAACAGATAAAGTTCATTCTTTGAAAATGAGAACAATTTTAAACAAAAAATGTAGCCACCAATGTTCATTGTTAAGTCCATAGAGCTCTGTGGGAGTTCAGCTCCTTCCTCCACTATACACAGGCTTTATGACCTTGCACAAGATACTCCATCAATAAAAGGTAGACGATGGTGATAGTACCAACCTGAACAACCACTTTGGAGAACAATGTGTCAGTTTCTAAAAAAGTTAAACATAAACTTACTATTAGACCTAGGTATTTACCCAAAAGAAATGGAAATGTAAAATCTGTATGCAAATGCCAAAATCTGTACACAAATGTTCACAGCAGCACTGTTCATAACGGTCAACAACTAGAAACAATTCAAATGTCCATCAGCTGGCGAATGGATGAACAAAACGTGGTACATTGTGTAATGGAATACGCAAATGGCTGGCATTCAGTAATTAAAAGTATAAAACAAACACTGATATATGCTACAGATGCATGAACCTCAAAAACACTACGCTAAGTTATAGAAGCCAGATCCAAAAGACTATATATTGTATCATTCCATTTATATTAAATTCAGAAAAAAAACACATGTATAAAAACAAAAGGATAAGTGGTTTCTTAGGATTGGAGGTGGGAGAAGAATGACTGCAAACTGGCACAAGGAAACTTTTCGAGTTGAAAATACTCCAAGAGTGGACGGTAGTGTAGCAATAATATAAATATAATAAAAATCACTGAACACTTATGATGGTGGATTTTATAGCACATACAAGTATAAAGCTGCTAAAAAGAATAGTACCTTCCCTGTAAGTTTATTGTGAGGATTAAATAAATATTTATAAATTTAATATTTACAAAGCACTTAAAACAGTTTCTGACATGTGGTAAGCTTTATGTGTACTTGCTAAATAATCAAAATAAATTATTTTTGGTTGTGTGGTTCATCAGAAGAGTAAATTACTAACAGTCCTGTGTATTTTTCCATACCATAGGAAGCAATTCTGAGTACTCAAGTGATGGCATTATTGCTGTTCTATAAAATATGTTTTTAAAATCACACTAAGCTTAAGGTTATTCCAGCAGAGATTGTGAAACTCATCACATGACTTTGCCTCTAACTCACCTCTCGCCTCTGCCCTCCTTCAAATCCTTCAGCTGAGGAGAATTTCTCTTCATTCCTCAAATCTCAGATAAGGGGCTTTTGCATATGTTGCTGGTTCTCTGTGTAACATACACTTGCTTTCCTTCTCTGCCACAGACAACTGGTTGCGTCTCTCACTAAACTCACAGGTTGAAACTTTAACCCCTAAGGTGATGGTATTAGGAGGCAAGACCTGTGGAAGGTGATGAGGTCATGAGGGTGGAGGCTTCATAAATATGGTAATTTGCCTTCTATCAGAGACTTCAGAGTATACTATGTCTCTTCCATTTGTGAGGACACAGGAAGAAGATGACTGTTTATAAATCAGGAGGTGAGCTCTCACCAGACACCAGATCTGCTAGCCGCTTGATCCTGGGCTTCCCAGCCTCCGCGACTGTGGGAAATAAATTTGTTATTATATTTATAAGCCCTAGTCTATGGTATTCTATAACTGCACCCCTGACTAAGACCCTCTCAATTGTCTCCTTCCTACCTACACTTCAAGTCTTCATTTAGGATCACCTCCCCAGAAGCTGTCCCTAATTCATTGTCCCAGTCATCACCCAGCACACACAGACACTTTACATTGAATTTGCTATTCAACTTTTTCCCTTTTGACATCCTTCAAAGGATTAACTGAGTGCTTGTATCCCCCAAGGACTCAAGACAGTACATATGACAGAAGAGACACTCAAGAAACATCAGAGCAGTAGTTCTCAACAAGTGGTTATTTTGATGTCACCAGAAGATATTTGGCAACTTTGTCACCTCAAAAGTTTCCTCGTGCCAATTTTCAGTCAATCCTCAGTTTCATTGCCAGCCTCGGGAGAAAACACTGATCTGCTTTCTTTCTTTTCTGGAAGTTTCATATAAATAAAATTACATAGTATGTAATCCTTTGTATCTGTATTCTTCCATTTAGCATAATATTTGATTTTTATGATTCAGATACAGAGGGATTGCTATTGGAATCCCATGGGGAGAGGCCAGAGATGCTATAAAAATATCCTACAGTAAACACAACAGCCCCACCCAACCAAGAATCATTTAGTCCCATATGTCAATAGTGCTAAGGTCGAAAACCTTGCGCTAGTGGAATGAATGAAAATGTGAATTAATGAACAAGTGAATCCATTTTTGGATCTGAATTTAAGGTCTCAGTGTCCCTTCAAATTCTAAAAAAAAAAAAAAAATAGCCCCCGATAAAATGTCCATATCCCTTCCCTTCCCACATTTGAACTGTGTTTCCCAAATAACATTACTTTCAACCAACTGTCAGAATGGGAGAAGTATCAGGATGAGTACATCAGGGGGTGCTGTGATGCTCCTTTCAGACATAAACCAAGCCAGTGGGGCACTATTGGCTGGTCAGGGCCCTTCCCAGGGGACCCCAAACCCTGTGACTGCCTCACGATGGCTGCAAAGCCCAGCCAACTCACCTGAACTCAGAACAACTCACAAGGATCATGCAGCTTCAGAATTCCTCATGGGGTCACCTGAGGCCTGTGTTAAGACAACACCATGGAATCACTGCCCAGCCTCTCCCTTGGCCTGACTCCCTCCCCTTCCCTTTTCTTCCCTTCCTTTCTCCTCTCTTTCTTCTCACAGGTGGTGATCATATAATCTATCCCTAATGAAGCTCCTTCCCTCTGATCTCTAGGAGTCTACTTCCCAGTGGTGACAGTATGAAACAGTGACCTTGGAAGGATTGCCAAGGGTCACAAGGGATCTTTTGGGGGTGGTATAACTCTTCACTATCTTGATTGTGCTGACAATTTCACAGGTGTATATACATGTCAAAACTTATCTGCATATTTTAAATATGTGTAGTTTGTCAGTTAGACCTCAATGAAGCTGTTGGAAGAAGAGGGAAGGGAGGGAGAGAGAAAAAATGGGGGGAGGGAGGGAAGGAGAGAGGAAGGAAGGAAAGAAAGGAGGGAGGGAGAGAAAAGGGAGGAAGAGAGGGAGAGAGAAAAGAAGGGAGGGAGGAAGGAAGGAAGGAAGGAAGGAAGGAAGGAAGGAAGGAAGGAAGGAAGGAAGGAAGGATAAAGGAAAACATTATCAAGGCCTTAAAGAGAATCTGAGAAATTAAGAAAAGTTGTACATGATACTTAACGTATATACTCGAGTATAAGCCGAGTTTATTCGGCACAAAATTTGTGCCGAGTTCGGGTTTTTTGGCACAAATTTTGTGCAGACAAAACTCGGCTTATACTCGAGTATATAGGTAATACAGGTATTTTCATTTTTATACTGTTTTTGCTTTTGTCCATGTACATACATATTTTATAAGGGTACATTTAGAATATATATTAGCTGTTCTCAGCTTTCATATTGTCACACTGGTATGTCCTGATAAAATGTGAAATGTTCCACTTAAATTTATTATTACTCACATTTAAAGTACCCCAGTTTGCCAGAGTTTTTCTCTTTTAATATAGCATTACCACATCCAAGATTAGAATTATAATAATGTCAACTTCACTCTCTTACATTTTCGTATGTTTTCATAAGTGAGAAAGCCAAGATACAGAATTTCACATAACCCTTGAGAAATTCTTAGGAAAATGTCAAGCGTTGAAAACCAGTGATGTAAATATTCACACATGTATTAGCAAATATTGTATCTTGTCACACATGTTGTCATGTGGCCTTCACTACTGGCATTTTCCTTAAAGCAAAGTAAAATATACAAATGACAATAAGTAATATAAGTAATAAAGGTCACCTTCTAATCCCTTCCCTCTTCTGCTGGTTTAAGTGCCTGAAAGCAACTTCCTTCCTTCCTTCCTTTTCTTCCTTCCTTTTTCCCTCCATCCTTTCCTATCCATATGACTCTTTTCTTCCTTCCTTTATATCTATCTTAGGGTAGATAATTTCCTCACATGAGTAAAAGATAAAAACACAGGGTGACACCTGTGGCTCAAAGGAGTAGGGCGCCAGCCCCATATGCCAGAGGTGATGGGTTCAAACCCAGCCGCAGCCAAAATCTGCAAAAAAATAAATAAATAAAATAAAAATAAAAACACATTAAGAGTTATGTATAACAAAACCCTTTCTCCTGCCTTGGCGCTTAGTCACCTACCTCTTCTTCTAATTGTGTCAGTTCTTTGTCTTTCCATTCAGCAATATCAAGAAGTATATAGGGGCACATATGTACTCACATACTCACAGAGTACTTTAAAACCCTTTAAAATAACAATAATATGCACAGTTTAACATTTGGGATATTTTTACTTGTTAATATATAGGACAGCATCCAATATTAATGTAAAAAGGAGCATCCAGATTCTTTATAAAGTTATGAAATATTCTAAATATTGTTGTATTGAATTAGCCCCATAATGATGAACATTTAAGTAGTTTCCAATCTGCTGTGTTTTTTGTTTTTTTTCTTTTTTATTTCAGGTTAATGTGAGGTTTATAAACAACCAGGTCAAAATTTTGTTAGGTAGAATATAACTATAACCACTTGTGGTTATGTCCATACTCAAAAGGTGTGCTGAACACTCCCATGCCATGCCCATTTAGTGGGAGCACCTCACCCCCCTTCCCTTATTACCCCTCCCCCCAACTTGAACTGAAATGAGTTTTCCTCCTATGTGGGCATGCATTAGATCATCAACTGACTTCATATTAGTATTGAGTACATTGGATAATTGTTTTTCCATTCTTGGGGAAAGAAGAATGTAATTCTTTACTAAGAAGAATGTGATTAATGTGATTCTTTATTAAGACGAATGTGAAGAATTCTTTACTAAGAAGAATGTGATTCAACTCCATCCAAGATAATATAAAAGACATGAAGTCACCATTGTTTTTATAGCTGAATAGTATTCTATGGCATGGATATACCACCATTTCTTTTTTTTTATTATTATTATTTTTTACTATAGATAAAAATATGCACCATAGATGTGGCCCAACGCATTACCCTCCCTCCACCCAAACCTCCCCCCTCCCTTCCCCTTCCTTGGTCCTTTCCTCATAGTCTTGTGGTATAGGTGGGTTATAGCCTTCATGTGAAAGCTATAGTTTAGCGTCATAGTAGGGCCGAGTACATTGGATACTTTTTCTTCCATTCCTGGGATACTTTGCTAAGGAGAATATGTTTCAGCTCCGTCCATGAAAACATGAAAGAGGTAAAGTCTCCATCTTTCTTTAAGGCTCCATAGTATTCCATGATATACATGTACCACAATTTGCTAGTCCATTCGTGGGTCGATGGGCACTTGGGCTTCTTCCAGTACTTAGCAATTATAAATTGTGCTGCAATAAACATTCTGCTACATAAGTCTCTGTTATATTGTGATTTATGGTCTTCTGGGTATAAACCTAGTAAAGGAATTATAGGATCGAATGGCAGGTCTATTTTTAGGTCTCTAAGTATTCTCCAAACATCCTTTCAGAAAGAAGTTATTAGTGTGCATTCCCACCAGCAGTGTAGAAGTGTGCCCTTTTCTCCATATCCACGCCAACATCTCTGGTTTTGGGATTTTGTTATGTCAGCTACTCTTACTGGAGTTAGGTGATATCTCAAAGTAGTTTTGATTTGCATTTCTCCGATGATTAAGGATAATGAGCTTTTTTTCATGTGTTTGTAGATCGTGCGTCTGTCTTCTTCGGATAAGTTTCTCTTCAAGTCCCTTGCCCACCCTGAGATGGGGTCACATGTTCTTTTCTTGCTAATACGATTGAGTTCTCTGTGGATTCTGGTTATTAGACCTTTATCAGAGGTATAACCTGCAAATATTTTCTCCCATTCTGAGGGCTGTCTGCTGGCTTTACTTACTATGTTCTTGGCTGTGCAGAACCTTTTTAGTTTGATAAAATTCCTTAACTCCCCACCCCTCTTTCAGTGTTATATAAGCAAGGTGGATGGAGCAAAGAGGCAATCACTAAGTCTATATTCCTAGAAATATTAGGTTATTAAGTATGAAATGTCCAGTTTCTTTACGGGGTAAGTTTGACAGTTGATATCTCTGATGTTACACTTTGACACTTCTTGTTTTATTTTTATCATGAAGGTACATCCTCGTTCTTTCAAACACGTGATTTGGCTTATAAATCACTCACAAATTCATCTGTGCTTTAGATTCTGGTTTTCTGTTGCCAAAAAAATGTCCACCTCTGAGAGCCATCCATTTTTGCTCCAGCCAATTCTCAACACTGCAAAGAAATACATAGAGCCAGAGGAAGAGAAATCTGATCATTGGTTTTTTGGGCGAACACTTGCTTTCTCTTCAGCTTCTTTTTGCCGTAGGGATTGGGGCCGTCATGAAAATTGTAGCTCTTTCCTTGGAAGCTTCACCTCATAGCTTCAAGTTGGTCACATGTCCTAGTTATCCCCCACTGTCTAGCTTTGGAAAGTTACATTTCCTTAAGGTAAAGAGGCAAATTATGGTAGTGGTTTGGCTTGATTATGACTGGTATGTTCTGCTAAAGAAAGTGGTGAATCAACAACAATTAAAGGAACAAAGATTAATCCAATAATTAGAACTTGTTGCAGAAGTTTTGCCTTTTGGCCATAGCTTGAGAAGCAGCTGAAGTTTTGGCAAGATTGGAATAATGGCCATCCCTTGAGGCAGCCATGGTTTTCCAAAATATGCAAGAAAGTCTCTCTCTCCTCAGAGGAGTTTTTCCAGTAATTTTCCTCTGCCCTCTTTGCAGAAGGGAACAGAGGTGCATTTCATGTGGCAGAAGATAGTTTGTTTAGACTCGGAAGAATGTGCGTTTGTTTTTGTAATCTCCTGGGTTTTAGTTATGAGTTAGAGAGACGGGAAGTACACATTGTTTCTGGGCTTTCTGAAGTAACCACCACAACTCCTAAGCAATAAAATCTCCCCTGTCACCTCGACCCACTCTGGTACATGATGATCTTTTCCATTTATGTAGGTAGCTGGATACCATCCTCATAAATTGATTAGTTAAGTTTGAAGAAGAATGTGTTTCTTGCACAACCATGCCCTTCCCAGATTTTTATTATTGGGTGTTGGCTTAATTAAAATGAAAATTTGGTTCAAAGCCTCTGCCTTAGTGGTCTCTGGTTTTGTTTTATGTGTGGGTTAGTTTCATTTCCCCTTTTCCTTCTGTTGTTTAAAAATTAAGTTTATTTAAATGCAAAGAATGCTCTGTTTATTCTACCAAATGATATCTTTATGTGGAAAAGAAAAAAAAATCCAGACTGCTTTCATTGTGCCTCCACTGTCTCAGTCTAACAGTCGTGTGGTTTGTTTTTTTCCTCTGGGTGCATTTTTGCTCCCAGCTGTGCTGCACACATAAAACTGCTCTGTGGTGAGACTCTTTGGTAAACTATTCTACTTCAATGCTCATTGAACAAATACTTTCTCATCATCTCCCAACCTTAATGAAATAATAGTGCAATGATTCTTCTAAAAAAACTTGTTAACAACTGACTTTCCATTCTAAAATTTGTCTTGGATGTGTGCTTGTGGGAGTTTTATTTTTGTTGGGTACAAGGTATAAGCACAGTGGGGAAAATATTTCTTTTGATTGTATTACATGCACTGTGCTAATTTTCATTTGCTGCAGAGCCTGCATGTAAAGACTTCTGAATTCTCAGGCTTTTGCAAATACTTTCTCCCAGTCTGTGGCTTGTTTTTTCAATTCTTGATCGTCCTTTGCAGAGAGGAGAATGTAATGTTAATAAAGTGCGGCTTACCAGTTCTTTCTTTCATGAATCGTACCTTTCGTGTGTGTCTATCAAATCCAAGGTCGTAAGAATTTTCTCCTGTGTTGTTGTCTAAGAATTTTATAGTTTTACATGTGGGACTGTGATCCATTTTGAATTAATTTTTGTGAAGGATCTACAGTTCAGGTCTAGATTTGTTTTATTTATTTTAACTGACAAACATTATATATATATGTACAGTGTCTGACTTGATTTAATTTTTTTTCTTAAATTTAAAGCATTTTTGAAATTGTTCAGAGAGATTATACAGCCTGATGTTTTGACACGTGCACACATTATGAAATGGCTAAATCAAGCTAATTAACACCTGCATTAGCTCATCTATTCATCGTTTCTTGTGTGGTGTAAGCACTTAAAATTTATTCTCGTAGTAATTTTTATGTATCTGTAGGACATTGACCTTAACTATAGTCCCCATGTTGTTTCAGCAGATCTCTTGAACTTATCTGGTGCACCTAATTAAAAATTTGTATCCTTTGGCCAACACTCCTCAACCCACCTCTACCCCTTTGCTCCTAGTAACCACCCTTCTATTCTAGGTTTTTAGGAGTTTGTTGTTTTTAGATTTCAAATGTAAGTGACATCTTGTGGTATGGGTCTTTGTGTGCCTGGCTCGTTCCACTTAACGTCCTCATGGTTCATCTGCGTCATCACTGATGACAAGGATGTTCTTCTTTACGGTTGAATGTACTCTATGTGTGTATATGCTTTATTTTATCTTTTTATTCCTTAATGCACACTTAGGGTGGTTCCACATATTGGCTATTGTGAACGTATTCCTATTTATGCATTTAGATATTGAATAATTTTAGCATTTTTGGTTTGCTACATTGTATTGCTTTTGTGCCTTCATCAAAAATCAGTTGACTGTATTTATGTGGGTCTCTTTCGGGGCTGCTATGAACATTCATGTGCAATTTTCTATTTGGATATATTTAATTTCATTTTGATATATATCTGAAAATAGAATGTCTGGGTTATATGGTAACTCTGTGTATAGTTTTTGAGGAACTGATAAACTGTTTTCCAAAGTGGGTGCACCATTTTGCATTCCCACCGCAATGCATGAGGACCCCTATTTCCATACATCGTTGCCAACTCTTGTTATTGTATTTTTGATTAAAGTGGCCCCAGTGGTGGCAAAGTTAGTATCTCATTATAGTTTGCGTTTTCTTAATAGCTAATGGTGTTGAACACCTTTTCATGGTGTATTGGCCATTTGAGTGTCTTTGGAGAAACGTTTAAGTCATTTGTTCATTTTAAAATTGGGTTATTTGTCTGTCTTTACTTTTTCCTAAATTTTTCTTTCTGAAAAATTTTTGAATCATCTGCTTGATCTCAACAACATTCTTGCTTACAGTCTCATGATTTTCTCTATACTAATCATTTCACAATCCTTTTAGTCTATATAAAGACCCTCCTAGCCCTTTGATGACTTTAATTTTTCTGGTCTTCCTCTGATTTTATAAAGTTTGTCTTGTAGTAAATTGTAAGAATTGTAGATGACATCTTATTGTTGTGTACAAAAGGAGAAAAGTATTTCTTTCACCTGAGGCTAACCCAGCATGAGCCATACTGGGCTTCAGGTCTTCAGAGAAGTATTTTAAATGACTTTTGTGTCTTCCTCAGCCATAATTAAAAGCTCCCCCATGCTTAAATTAGGTTTATTCACCCATAATGCAGGAATGCAGAAGAGAAAGCCCAGAATATTTAATAATAATAAGCAGATGCTGCTTACAGTTTTGTGACCCGGGGCAAGTAATTTAATCTCTTCATAAGTAAAATTGGTATAATCATAACCACCTTATGATATTGTGGTGAAGATCAAACTGATAGCAACTAAAAAACAACTCACTGGGTAACTAAAAATGAGTCATAAGTACTCAACAGATATTAACAATTTTCCCATGAGTCTAAAGTTCTGATTAGCTTTCCTTCCTGTGTGTTGCTTTTGTGTGTTATAGTGCCATTTAATTTTCTTAATGCTTTAAATACATTTTTAAACCTACAGGTTTTACATTTCTTACAGGATATGATAACGTTCCCTAGATCCACTTTGCACATTCTCTTGCTATTCTGAAAAACACATGCACACATACTCAGATCTTTTCTGTCCTGATGACAAAGCAGTCACTGTCAGTGAAGGTTTGCTTGTTAAAAATAAATAAGCTTTTGGTGGGCCAAGCATGCTGGCTCACATCTGTAATCCTAGCACTTCAGGAGCAGGAATAGGAGGATTGTTTGAGGCCTGTAGCTTGAGACCAGCCTGGGCAATATAGCAAAATCCTGTCTCTATGAAAAATGAGTAAAAATTTTAGCTGCTCACAGTGGTGTGTGCCCTGTAGTCTTAGCTACTGGGGAGTCTGAGGCAGGAGGATCACTGGAGCCCAGGAGCTGAAGGCTGCAGTGAGCTATGATGACACCACTGCATTCCAACCTGGGTGATGGAACAAGACCCATAAGAAACCATTTGGCGTATCATATGTTTCTCTCAGCTTGTTGAATGGAATTTATTTTGTTCTTGAAGTGACTTTAAGAACCTGAAGTCTTCATTTCCAGTTTTGACTGAATGAACAGCTGCTATCCTGAGATTTCTTTTCATTTCACTTCTGGCATAGTTCCATTCTCTCCTGAATTCCATGATTTTTCTTTTTTAGATCCCAGTTTCATTTTTCACAGCACATCCACAGTAACACTTTTCAGAAAGGGCGTGCATAGAAAAAAACGTGACTATTGTGTTGGCCATAGAACTTTTGTTTGAAAATTCCTATCTCTAGAGCTTGGCTTTCTCCCATCCAGCGTTCCCATAAAAGCTCTACTGCTCGGATTCCTGTTCATTTGTAAATAAACACTGCCACTACTCCTCCTTCTAAATATTCAGGATTATTTTTTATTTTTTTTGTTGTTGTTGTTATAAGTCTAACATGGGTCTGAGAGTAGGATTTGATTTCAGTTTGAAGAGTATCATCTTCCTTTCTTAAAATTATTTTTCCAGATTTATTGTGCTATAATTGACAAATGAAAATTGTGTATATTTAGGTATATAATGTGATGTTTTGATATACAAGTGGCCATGAAGTTCATGCAACTTAAAATAGTTGGCTATATATTATATATATTGTAAAATGATAATTGAATCAAACTAATGAATATACCCATGGACTAACATAATACCATTTTGTTTTTTATGATGAGGACACTTAAGTTCTATTCTCTTAAAATTTAGGTATACAATACAGTATAATTAACTTTATTTATCTAATTATTTATTTATTCATTTATTTATTTATTTTGAGACAGAGTCTCACTTTGTTGCCTTCGGTAAGGTACCGTGGCTTCATAGCTCACTGTAACCTCAAACTCTTGGGCTCAAGTGATTCTCTTGCCTTAGCCTCCCAAGTAGCTGGGACTATAGGTGCCCACCACAGGCCTGGCTGTTTTTTAGAGATAGGGTCTCACTCTTGTTCAAGCTGGTCTCGAACTTGTGAGCTCAGGCAATCCACCTGCCTCAGCTTCGCAGAGTGCTGGGATTACAGGCATGAGCTACTGTATCCAGCAAACTCTAGACACCAGGCTATACATGGATCACTGAATTTTCTTATGTGAAAACTGAAACTTAGTACGCTTTGACTAACATTGCTCCATTTCCCCCAAATAGTTCCTGGCAACCAGCTTTCTGCTCTGTTTCTATGAGTTTAATGTAGATTCCATGTATGAGTGAGATCATGCAGTATTTGCCTTTTTGCGTCTGATTTATTTCACTTAGCACAATGTCCTCTAGGTCCAGACATGTTTTTGCAAATGGCAGGATTTCTTCCTTTTCTTAAGGCTGAGCAATATTACACTGTATATACAAATTGAATTTTCTTCATTCGGTTGTCCACTGACAGACCTCTAAGATGTTTCCATATCATTGTGAAAATGCTGCAGTGAACATGGCAGTACAGATATCTTTTTGAATCCTTGTTTTAATTCCTTGAGGTAAATGTCCTGAAGTAGGATTTCTGTGTCATATGGGTTCTATTTTTGACTTTTTTGAGGAACTTCCATACCATTTTCCATAATGGCTATAACAATTTATATTCTCATCAACAGAGTGTAAAGGTTTCCTTTTTCCCACATTCTCGCTATTATAACCTTTTTGTCTTTTTGATAATAGTCATTCTAATAGGTGTGAGTTATTACCACATTGTGGTTGTAATTTGTCTTTCCAGATATCTTTTTCCTTTATATATACTCATTGGCCATTTGTATGGCATCTTTGGAGAAATGTCTATCCAGATTCTTTTCTCATTTTTCATATTGGGTTATTTGGGCTTTTTTGTTATTGAGTTGTATGAATTCTTTATATATTTATGATATTAATCTCTTATCAGATGTATGGTTTGCAAATATTTTCTCCCATAGTGTAGGTGTTTCTTCATTTTGTTGACTTTTTTCCTTTGCTCTGCTTAAACTTTTTCATTTCATACAATTCATCTATTTTTCCTTTTGTTGTCTGTGCTTTTTAGGGTATACCGAAAAACTCACTGCCTAGAACAATGGCAGGAAAATCAAGGAGTTTTCTCCTAAGCATTTAATAGTTTCAGGTCTTATGTTTAAGTGTTGAATCTATTTTTTTAAATTTATTTTTGTGTATGGTATAAGGTAAGGGTATAATTTCATGCTTCTGGATGTTTCACTAGCAAGAATCCTGAATTATCTGACTGTATATGCAGAGATTGATTTTTGAGATCTGTTCTGTTTTATTGATCTATGTGTCTATTTTAATGCCAGTACTGTATGTTTTTTGTTACTATAGCTTTGGAGTATAATTTGAAATCAGAAAATATGATGCCTACGGTTTTGTTCTAAAAAGAAGCTCAAAATAGTTTTGGCTATTCGGAGTCTTTGTAGTTCCATATGAATTTAAGATTGTTTTTGTATTTCTTTGAACAATGCCATTAGAATTTCAACAGGGATTGCATTGAGTCTCTTCACCCTATTGAGGTTTTTGGGAGTATCATGAACATGGATGTTCGATTCCCTTCCCAGATTTTTTTTCTGTCATTATTTCTTTAAAAAAGTTTTCTCTTGCCTTTACTTTCCTTATTCTTTTGAGAACTTTCATAATGTTCATATAATAGTCCCATGAGTCACACAGGCTTTCTTCAGTCTTAATTCTTTTTCTTCTGCTCTAACTGGATAATTTCAAATCACCTGTATTTGAGTTCAGTGACTTTTTTTTCTACTGTGTGACTGAGTCTGCTGTTAAAGATCTCTTTTGAATTTTTCAGGTCAGTCTTTGTAGTCTCAGCTTCAAAATTTGTTTGGATCTTTTTATGGCTTGTATTTTTCTCAACGGACTTATCATTTTTTAAAGTATATATATTTTTAACATTTCATTTAGTTGTTTAGTCACTGTTCTCTTACAGCACATTGAACTTATTTAAGACATGTTTTGAATTTTTTGTTAAGGATTTTGTGGCTCTCCATTATTTTATGGTCAGTAACAAAAGTTTTATTAGTTTTCTTTGTTTTCCTGTTCTTCATGATCCATGTAGAGTAGAGCTGGAGGCCAGACACAGGACGTGCTTCAGAGAACACAGCTGAGTCTAAAGGCTGTGTGTCTGTTGCCAGGAGTACCAGGGATGCCAGGAGCCTAGCTACTCCTGGATTCCTGGGCTGGATTCCTGGGTGGTACGACTACCTCTAGACCTCAGGAGAATGGGAGAGAGCCAGGTCATCAGAATGTTTCAGGGACTGCCTTTGGATCTAAGGTCGGTGGGCCCTGCTACTAGGCCACAATGGGGCGAAGATCTTCATTTGGCAGAAGGGGCTGGTGACAGGACCATGAACAAATGTGGCTAGAGCTGTGTCCACACGGTATGTGACTTCTGGTCCGTAGCTGCGACCATGGTTGGCAGGCCTGCCAGTGGTGCATGGGACTGTCTTCTCAAAGTAGACCTCTTTAGTCTTGGGCTCCATTGGGTTTTTAAAATCATTTACCTGGACATCAAACCTCCCACAAAGACACTTCATGCCATTAATGGTGTCCAAATATTTGTTACTGTGGTGGGACATCAACCAGGGACATCTTGTTCCACCATCTTACTGCTGTCACCACTTGTAGCTTTCCTAAACTTTGGGAAATCTTCTCCTCCTCCTCCTTCTCATCCTCCTCCCTCTTCCTTCCCTTTTCTGCCCCTTTCCCCCTATTTCCTTCTCTGTGTTTCCTTTTTCTGGAACTCCTATTATACAGATGTTGGACTTTGGGTTTTATCCCTGTTGTTTCTTAACTCTTCTGCTATATTTTCTATTTCTGATGTTTTTATTTTAGTTTCAGAGTAGTTTCTTTGCCTTTAATTTTTAGAAGTTCAGCTAAATTATGTTTAATTTTTTTTTTTTCTTTGAAGGGAAAAGGAGGGATTATAATTACATCTCTAAAACTCTTATACTCTGATCCTTATTTTTTTTTAATTTTTTTTGTTATTTCAAAATATCATGGAGTACAAAGGTCTTTGGTTATATGGAGAGCTTTTTGTTATGTTTGAGTCAGGGTTGTAAGTGTGTCCCTCACCCAGATAATTGTATCTGTTAGATAGGTTTTTGCTCATCTTCCCCTCCCACATCCTCCTTGCTTGATTTTCACTGAGTTGTACTTCCCTCTGCACACACGTGTGCTCAGTCATCAGTTACTGCCAATTTAATATGCATACATGTGATGTCTGTTTTTCCATGTTTTAGATACTTCACTTAGGATTATGGCCTCCAGATCCATCTAAATTATTACAAAAGGCCTTAATTTATCCTCCCTTGTGGCTGAATAGTATTCATCATAGTAAACACATATGACATTTTGTTAATCCACTCATGAACTGCCAGGCACTTGGGCAGATTCCACGTCTTTGCAATTGTGCATTGTGCTGCAATAAACATTCAAGTACAATGTCTTTTTGATAAAATGACTTCTTTTCTTTTAAGTAAATACCCATTAATGGGGTTTCTGGATCAAAGTTAAGTCTACTTTTCATTCTTTGAGGAAATTCCATGCTGTTTTCCACAGAACTGTACAAATTTGCATTTCCACCAACAGTGTATGTATATAGCCATTCTTTCTCTCTTGTGATGCTCATTTTAAAAAATGAAATCTATTTTTATAGACCCATTATTTTGACATTTTATGATGATGTTAATTATATTTTCTGAAAAGTTTTCTTTTTGTCTGGAGAAACAGGTATTTATTATTAGAAGGAACAATTATTACATATGATTATCTATCTTCTTACTTTGTATTTGATTTCCATTAAATACTTGGATTTTGGTTGTCCATCTATACTTATGACTATGTGGCTGCTTAGATGTTTTTTTCCAATTTTCATCTCCTCTTGATTTTCATCTTTTAGTTCTGTGTTTGTGGGCAGAGCTTATCTTTAGCCTTAGCTCTCAGGCAGATATTTTAAAGACATACCTTAAAAATAGATTCTATTGGTAAATATGTTTCAGAATGGGTTCATTAAAATTTCAATACACATTAACATATTAAAAGTTCAAAAAAACCCTCTTGGTGAAGAGATTATTCTACTTTATTCAATTTATTATTTCTCAGACTTTTTTTGTGTGGTCTCATATTGGCTGTCAATTTGTTAATTACCTAAAGTCTGACCACAGCTTTGGGTTTTCATAATTCAAACTTTTACCTTGAACGTTTAGGAGATGTCTTCATAATAAGCAAATCCAAGAGAATGAGCATCTTTTTGATCTAAAAATAATATGTCATTTTCATAGGTTGAGATGACACAACAACTCAGCCTAGGTATGGTGGCTCATGTCTATAATTCCAGCACTTTGGGAGGGCAAGGCAGGAGGACTGCTTGAGGCCAGGAGTTCCAGACTAGACTGGGCAATCCAACTAGACCCCCCTCTCTATTAAAGAGAAAAACAGAAAAAAATTAGCAGGTCATGGTGGTATGCATCTGTAATCTAGCTACTTGGGAGGCTGAGGCAGGAGGATTGCTTGAGCCCAGAAGTTTGGTGTTACAGTGAGCTATGACTATATCACTCACTCCAGCTTGGGCAATAGAATGAGACCGTGTCAAAAAAAAAAAAAGAAAAAGAAATTATGCAAACTCAAAGGTTAGGAAGACTTAAAAGTCTAGACTTAGGACTCACTGTCTCTACGACCAGGTTTTCTCAGGAAGTAAAAGAAGGATTGGGCTTATTTGAAAGACATGACCCAGTTTTACTATGAAAAGAGTATTAATGAGAGAATATAGGACATTTTTTGGAGGATCGGCTAAGCTAGAGGAAGAAGGAGGTCTTTGATGAGAGGCCAAAGGTGATCTTGGAGGTTGGTTAGGCAGGTGTAAAATATAGATGGTCTTAGGATCTAAAAAATAAGAGGAAGAAAGGTAAGATCCCAAAGATCAC
This sequence comes from Loris lydekkerianus, assembly GCA_963574355.1. Taxonomy (NCBI): domain Eukaryota; kingdom Metazoa; phylum Chordata; class Mammalia; order Primates; family Lorisidae; genus Loris; species Loris lydekkerianus. The sequence goes on along the minus strand of CAUYPK010066371.1, from coordinate 43,472 downwards.
CCCAGGCTGTTTTGTTAGAAAGATCCAGAACCCAGGAAATAATTGCATAAGGTATACTTTAAAGTTTAAAGTTTAAAATAAAGATTAATCTGAGAAATGCCCCTTTAAAATTGGGAAAGCTATGTTAAGATTACAAATACTCTTTATAAATTTGATGTAAAAAAGACCGGGAAGGTTATCACAGAACAGTTCAATCAGTTGAAATGAGCTTTATAGGGATGCTTTTGTGGAAACCGGAGGGGTAGAGATTTCCTGAGTTGCAAGGCAGGGTGTCTAGGAAACCTTGGAAACTGTGACTCTAATGCTGTGAGTATAAGAAAATCACTCAAACTTTAAAAAAATTTCCAAAACAATCATAAACCTAGAATATTATAGTTCTTTCATCTCACACAGCTGTATTTTAAATGTGAGTTTGAATTATAACAGCAGGCAAATACCGAAAAGAAAATTGCTAACCTCCTACTCAGATATAACACGTTAATAGTTTTCCACATCCACTAAAGAGGAGTTTTTCTTAAGTGCACAAATTGCTGCTGCATGTGTACTATTTCATGTGTACTTTGTCCTCTCATTACACAGGTATACATCTTTAGAATACATATATAGAGACCGTTGTTTTTGAGGTTTTAAATTTTATATAAATGGCATCATACTGTACTTTTGGCAACTTGTTTTCTTAACACTGTTTTTGACATACCTTTACTGATTCTTAGTTATTCTTATAGCCAAGTTATTTTAAGTGTTGTTTAACATCCCATCCTGTGAATAAATCAGGTTATTTGTCCATTGCTCCTCACTGGGGCAGTTGTGTTGTTTTCACTCCTAGGTTATGGCAAGGGCTGCCCTGTCCATTTTTGTAAAGTTCCATACGTACATGTCAAACTTTCTCCAGAGCTGAGTTTTGCAAACTTGTTTATCTCACAGCACACTTGAAGCTATAGTTAAACTTTCACAGCATACTTAAATTATGTCGATAAAAAGAAAGAAAGAAAGAAAAAGAGAGTAAAAAGAAAAATATACTTACTGTGCTTTTAACCTCCTTCAAAAATAATTTAATTAATGATCTTTAAAAATTTTTGTGCCACACCTAAGATCCTCTGACAGCACACTGGTTGAAAATCACTGTTCTAGGGATCACTCCCTGTGGGAAAGGGAGGGGTAAGCATAAGGAAGGGGATCAAGGAATTGAAATAATAGCTTGTTCAGTCCTAGGAGAGATAGTTGACCTCAGGGCACAATACTTCTGTTGGATTGGCAGTCTCAGTTCTCGGTGTGCTCTTGGCCAAAGAATGACCAGACACACCAAAAACAAGACAAGCACCACAAGAAGTTTATTGAACGAGGTCAAGGTAGGTCTACAGAGCAAGAGCAAGGCATATTCCCACAGATGACAAATGGGCCCCCTATTGTAACAAGAGGCTCCAGTTGAGATGTGGGGTCCTGTTTTACATTGTCCTGAATGGGCCCTCCTCATGCTTCAAACATCACCATCGAACCACTTTGATGGACAGCTAATGATATGATGATGAGGCATAGGTTACTCTAGGACCAGAAACACAGAACTGACAGTAGAATGGGAATTAATGGTCTTGAATTCTGTGTGTGGGAAAGACAACTTGGGCCTGTGGGATACCACTATTAGCAAGTTCTGAACTGTGTAAGCAAGCAGGATTCTATCAGCTGCTATTCTCTGGAAGAGTAGCAGAAGGACTCTTCCACCTCCCACACATGGTAAACTCCACTCTACAGTTATCCTCCTGACTCTGCCTCTTGGACCACTGGCATTGACTGAAAGTCTTCCCCCTACAGTGCCAGCTGGCACATACGCCCCTCATCTGCCTCTTTATGCCCCTTGTGCCCAGGGTGGGCACAGTACAGAATACGTTCCTAGTGTAAGTATTAGTTTTGGACTTTATTGCTAAATTTTAATCCTGTTCTTTTAAAATGACTTACCAAAATGACTTGCCAACATGAGTCTAATCAATAAAATTAGTTACATAAACAAATATGCTAAGAACCAGACCATTACCGTCTGGAATAGCCAAGAAATGTGGGCTCATAATGACAAAGGGTCTTGAGTTCTCACGTCGTAGAAAGTTAACATGAGGCCCTGGAAGGAGGCAATATAAGAGTCAACAGGTGTTTACTCCATCCCTGAAAACTTCAGTAAGGAAGTGTGCCAGGTGAAGGTAAATGGTTAGAGGGGACTGTATGGAAGAGGTCGTATACAGAGTCGAGAGTCTCATTTACAAAGACACGGGGTAGAAAGGACAAGGCATTTGCACATTTTGGGAAGCAGAGAGAGGAGGAAATGGGGACACGAACTGGAGAAGGGGTGTCCTTGAGTCCCACAGGGAATTCTGTGTGTGAAGGTCATGTTTTATAACCTCCACCACTGACTTGGGGACCACAGGAGATGAGGAAAATGTATGCCCAGGGGCTAGAGATCAGGCCAGAGAGATGGGAAGGGACCAGCTTTGAAGACTTTGTCTTCCATCCTGGGTTGGTTTCTCCCCTTTCCTCACCATATTATTCTGTATTTTTACTTACACTTATTAAAAAATCACTATTTTTCAAAACCAGATGCTTTAGATTCTAACCTGGTTCTCCAGATTGATCTTGTAGGTAACTCAAGTGACTTGGACTTTTTCTTCCAAATCATGGAGACATGTTCTGGAGTTTAGGGAGGGGTATGGAGACAGGTAACCCGTAATTGCTGGAGCACTTGTGGAAGTGACTTTCTGCATTGACTTTGACCTCTGGTTTACAAGTGTGAGAAGGTGACTTGAACACAGCAGAGCACAGATTTTAGACTCACTTTCGTCAAATAAGAGTATTACTTTTTTCCTTCCTCAGCATTTGAAGAATAAGCCTATCCATGAAGAACCCTATAAAAGATTGTACCTTTTTATTTACCTTTTAGTTCTTCAGTACCAGGAAAATAAAATTCCTTTGATCCAAAAGAGTTGGGAGGTAAACTTTTGAAGTTCTCTTCCCACCTTGTCTGGAATCTTTAATCTTTTGAGATCTTGAAAGTAGAAAAGATTTTGGAGGCTCAGATGTAGGTGGAAAGCACACACTTTGCCTGCCACAGACCCTGAATTTACCGGGAAGTTTTCAGCCTCTTATCCTGGCTTATTTCTCTGGGCCCTGCAAACTTCTGTGTTTCCTTATCTCCCTTTTTCTACCAAAGCAAGGATTTAATTCTTTCAAGGTTTGGTTCTCTAAAAGGAAAAAAGAAAAAAATAAAATAAAAGAGTTGCCTATTGAGAATCAAATGTATTGCTCTAGGAGTCTAGTCTATTGCAGGAATCTAGCGGGCAGATCCTCCCACTTCCATTCATTTCTTTAATAAACACAATAAATACGTATTGATCATCTTTTATCTGCCAGACATTTTCTAGACGTGTGATTTTATCAAGTCGCTTAACTTCATATTTCTGATTTCTCACAATGTTGTTGGAAAGATAAAACGAAATAACGTCAATTGTTGACCAGCGCATGGCGCCATGGGGACTCAGAGGTGCTGACGTGCCTTCTTCCTCTTCATTGGCTCTTGCAGATTGTTGCTTAAATATGTGTGATGTCCTGGAAGACTATGAAATAAAAAATTCCCTGGTTCTTATCTTACATTCACCATTTACTAGACTTGTGCAATTTTTACATAATTTTGGAGCAATAGAATAACTATTTGAGAACAGGAGTTGTAGATACTAACCTAGATTGTGCGCTTGTGAGGATTTAGTGAGATAACATAAATACAGGCCTGGCACAAGGAGAAACTTGTTCTCTTCTCGTCCCACAAATCACTAGGCTTCACCTTGGTGGCTCTCATGTACCATAAGAAAGAGAAATCCTAGCTCTCGGAAGATTTGAAAGCAGAAGACCTTTTAGGTAGGAAGGTACTTCATATATATAATATATAAATATTTATACACAATGTATATTAATATATATTAGAAATCTGTAGTTCTTCATATGTGATGTTTTCATAGCAGACTTAAATAAATAAAATAAAATTAAATTACCATTTTACAAGTGAATCTTACTCAGTGTGTCCAGCATAGGCAAAGAAGGTAAAATACACCTTCACAGAATGAAAATAAAAATGTCTTAGAGAGTTTTGTGTGGGTAAGAAAAATGGCAAATCAATTACTTGAACCATTATTAGTGTAATTAAGTGAGGAGCTTCATTAAAAGCCAGGATCAAATTCATAATTACATATTTTACATAGAAGATTTGCTGTAATTAAGAAAAGACATGTGACCACAGAAGTTTACTCTGGATCCTGAACAATATATTATGTATCCAGCTTATCTACGGAGGGTACAACCTCATCTATTATCTTGTACTACCCATTTTTAAAAAATTTGCTACTTATAATTTCCCAATAGTTAATTAATATTAAGATTAGATTACTAATCTAACTAAAATATCATGTTATTTTATGTTTGCATTTATTGCACCCTTACTTCCATAAAACATTTGAGAAGTCATTATGAATAGAATTCCTTTTAATATTATAAATACAGAGTATTGTTCTATAAACCCAAAGGGGACCACAGGAATACTTGCCCATATACTAGGTCTGACAATTAAGTTCTTGACCTCATCCTACAAAAAATGCTGCATACCTCGTTACTGAATATGACTACAGTTACCTTCGAAGTACTTCCCTTAGGAAGCTATGCACGGATGCAAGTGCCTAGTCCACCCTCCTAAGCACTTTTGCTAAGATGAGTTTGTGAACTTAATTGTCAGATCTTGCACGAAGACAGCTCTGATGGCCATTCCAGAAAAAAGAGTTCAAAAAATACTTTGAGGGGTGGACTAGGTGCTGGCATTGGTGCATAGCTTCCGAAGAGGAGTACCTTGAAGGTGACATAGTGATATTCAGCAATGAGGAATTCAGCACATTTTCTAGGATGAGTTTGTGAACTTAATTGTCAGACCTCATATATCCAGGAGAAATGAAAACATATACCCACATAAAAACCTGTTTATGAATTTTTATATCAGCTTATTAATAATAGCCCAAAGTGGAAACAACCCGCATATCTATCAACTAATGAATGGATAAACATACTATTAATATATAATATGGAATATTATTCAGCCATAAAGAAGAATGGAGTAGGCCACAACTCTGACGAATCTTAAAAACGTGCAGAAAAGATGACACATCACTTTATTCCATTTATATGAAATGTTCAGGTTATGCAAATCCATTGGGTTAGAAATTAGATTAGTAATTGCCAAGGGCGAGGGTGAGGGAGAAATTGGGTGTGATTATTAATAAGTAAGGGGTTTCTTTTTGTGGTGACCAAAGTGTTTATAAATTGGCTGTGGTAATGGCTACACAGCTCCATCAATGTACTATAAACCATTAAATAGTACATTTTAAATGGGTGATTACAGAATGTAAATATAAACATCCTGTGAAAATTCTATCTTTTCAGCTCCAGAGAGATAATATCCAATGCTCACCTGAAATCTCCTTTGAATACCTCAAAGATATTTCAATGACGGTATATTCAATTTGGATTTGTAATCTACCTCTTCCCCTCTTGTTTTTCTTTTAGAGCTCCCTGTCTCAGTTGTTTAAATCAGTTTTCTCATTCGGTTGCATAGTACAGAAACCTACGTATCTCTTTTATCTATTTTTGCACATCGCTACCTGACCACTGTAGCAAATATGGACCATTTTAATAGTCTCCTCACTAATCTTCCCATATCCATTCTTAGTTCTTTCAAATCTGTTCTCTGCGTTGAATCAAGTTGTATTTTCAAAATGTGAATCCAATCAATCACATCACCCTCAACTGAACATACAGACTCAAACTATAGAAGATCCTACATATTCTGATCTCTTTCTGTTTGTTGAACCTTTCACACCTGATTTCTACTTAAAAAAAAAAAAAAGTCAACAAATGTTATAGGTAGATGGCAAAAAATTTATAAATAAGATTGTGTATTTTCATGTTGTTTCAAAATATCTATACTATTCAGGATTATACGAGCAGGCAGGTAATTGAGAGTTGCTGTATTTATCTTTTATTATTATTCTCAACTCTTGGGCTTGAGCAATCCTCTTACCTCTGGCTCCTGAGTAGCTGGGATTATAGGTGCCTGCCATCAAGACTGGTTAGTTTTTCTATTTTTGTAGAGACGGGTGTCTTGCTCTTGCTTAGGCTGGTCTTGAACTCCTGAGCTCAAGCAATCCATTCATCTTGGCCTCCCAGAATGCAGGGATTACAGACATGAGCCACAACTCGTGGCCTACAATTATTGTATTTAAAATAAAAATTTCAGTAACATTCTCAGTGATAATGTTTTATAGTATCCTTCTAATGGCTTTCAATTACAAATTCATTTTTCAATGAAAGAGATAGAAGCTGAAGTCTTCTTTTTTCATTTGCCCCTATTTTTTGAAAGCAGAAGAATCCCCTCTTCAAATGGAATCTTATTAGAAAGTTCAATGTGAAATAAGAAAAATTAGTTCCCCTGTTGAGGGGTTGTGTCTGACCTAGATTCCAAATCAGCTAGGGAACAGAATCGAAATCCATTGGCTTAACCTATCAAATGCTGCTTCAAAAAAAAAAAAAAAAAAAAAAAGTGAGGTCATGTCTTGATTTTTCCATTTGTGTTATAATTTCTATGAAAACATTTATTTTTTGGAATCTTCCGCATACCTATTTTTTATATCATCAATATTATCTCCATTCCTTCTTTCTCCTATCGTTCCTGTTGATTTATATTAATTTCCATTCCTTTCCTGGCCACCTGTACTGTATTCATTTCTCCTGTGAGAATCACCTCAAGGGTTCTCCATGACAGTTTACAGAAAAATCCATCATTTGAGATGCTCTTTTTCATTTGGTAAGATTAATGGTGCTTTTGGAAGCACTGACTGTTTACCCTTTCACTGACCCCGTCAATGCTGCCGGGGTGTGCATGGAGCACGCTGAGATGAGCACAGAAATGCCAGTCCTCACAGAAAGTCTCACTGTGCTCTGTCCTAAGATGACGTCTCTTCAAACGTCTGGCTTCCACTTCTTCCATTTTTTCCATGCCTCAAAGTTCTACTGTCTCCAGTGGAGGGCTGGTAAATGCTTAGTAACTAGCTCTCTTGGGGGGAAAAGCCCAGATTTATAGTGCTTTCCTGTTTCAGTGTTATTTACACATTGGCCAATTTCAAACTACTAGTGTTGCCACTGAACGTGGCATGAGGACGAACCGCCGTGGCAGAGGGTTGTAGAGCAGTGGGCCCCATCCTTGTGACACCAGAGACTAGTTTCACGGGTGATAACTTTTCCATGGTCTTGGGGAGGAGGGGCTGGTTTCGGATGATCCCAGCACATTACATTATTATGCATTTTATTTCTATTATCATTACATTGTAATAGATATTGAAATAATCATTACAACTAACAATAACACAGGATCAGTGGCAGCCTTGAGCTTGTTTTCTTGCAACTAGACAGTCCCATCTGGGGAGATGGGAGACAGTGACAGATGAAGCTTTGCCCGCCTCTTACCTCCTGCTGTGCAGCTGTGTTCCTAACAGGCCACAGACCCATACTGGTCTGAGGCACAGGGGACTGGGGACTGAAGTTGTAAAGTATTTCCACCAGATAGATACAAGACATGTAAATAACCCCAAGTGCTTAAGTTGTAGTAAAATAATTAGGAAGTTGTGAGTTTTGACTACTTATTTTTAAAAACATAAATCATTTAATTGTAAGTTTATGTAGCTGAACTCTTAATGATGGCTGTGTCTGACAACTGTCCTGCGTGAGTCGTGGAAATGTAACACTGGGCCCCTGTGTGGGTGCGCCTGCTCCAGCACAGCATGGGCTGTCTCAGCAGCTGCCAGCCAGTAACTAGAGGTGATGAAGACGCCAGGCTCCTTTCCTGTTTGTCAAAGAACAGAATGAAGCAGAGACGGCAACTTGGTTTAATCGGTTGTCTGTAACAAGATGGTTCTGCTCAAAAGGATTCGAGGACTTTGTTCTGCACAGTCCTATAATCTTTTAGCAATGCCACTAAGGGCCAGGAAGGAGGGCCTGTTAGTGGTAATACACAGATTTTTTCATCCCTTTAGTAAGGGCATTTTTCCTGCCTGAGCAGTGGAGGAGTAGATGGGAGCAGGGCTCTATTTCATGCGTTTGCCTCTATGTGCCATCTGTCCATGCCCTGAATACTGTTCTGTGGTCCTTCCTAGTCCAGTGATTGCCCCCCCCCCCCCACCAGCTTTCAGAGTCTGGTGCTGCACCCAAGACCCTACCCTGCCTGCCCCAGCCCGGCCCTCTGTGCTGGTGGCCATGACTGGGGGGTGGGGTGGGGGGGGCTCACTCACAGCCCCGGCTGACATTCTGGAGAGTTCTGTCCCCTGGTTCCATGACCTTGTCTTCTCAGCCTTCTGGTCCCTGGCTCCAGACATCACTTGTGAGATCTGCTCCGGTCCCTGGATTTGCTGGCTCACTCAGTCACCCTTCTGTGTGTCATGGACACCAACTTCTTGTTTGTTCTCTCAGCTCAGCCTGCAGCAGGTTCCTTAGGCCAGGAGGAACAGACCTCCTCTCCCCTAACCCGAGGCTCACGGAATCCTCTTTCCTGGCCAGGTGAGGCTTCCTGTTGCCTCAACCCCCCACTTCACCATTCTCTCTCTGCTCCCAGCAGCAGCGGGGGATTCAGTGCTAACGCATAGCTCTGCTGAGAGATTCTTGTGAGGTCGCCCACACGGGACGTGGTGCGAGGCTTGTGACCTGGGAGTTCTGTCCTGTTCTCTTCAACTCATCTGCTCTCTCCCTAAGAGGGGGTCAGAAAAGTCCATCGATTATATTGTATGTAAGTCCCATAACCCTTAAAAATATGCCTTTTTATTGCTAGAAAATGGTGACCAGAAAGATTAGAAATCAAGGTGACCTTCTGATGGCTTTTAAAGGTTAAATATATTTGAGAGAAACTTGTTGGCACTTTCATAATAACTAGAGGCTCAATAATTTCCCTTTATGATGCTAACCCTTGGCTTTAAAAAATAACTAGAAGTTGTCTCGCACTCACCACTTGGGTGACAAACTGTCCTGCACCCTGGAAGGGGCTGAGTGTGGTTAACACACTTCAGACAGGAAGGTTCTTGGACTTTGAGGAAGATGAGAAGCAAACACAGCGGCAAAAAGAAAAGGCTGCTGCCGGAGCTAATGTGCCTGAAGGAAGGGGAAGAGCCGCACAGCTTCGCTGTTTAGCGTTTTTACTTTTTAAACATCCCTGAATACAGTAGGGTTTGGTCGATGAACCCCAGTCCTGACTTCCTGGGCCTTCTTGTTTGTGCTCAGAGAAGTAGAGCAGAGGTCAGAATAGGCGAGTGGGTCGCAGAAGTTCCTACAAGGAGGAGCGCTCCAGAAATTACACTTTTTTGCATCTTACAAGGGTACATGTGAAATTTACTAAGTGTAGAATACACATGTCTTAACACAATAACTAAGAAACTGCGGCGAAGGCTATGTTAGCCAGTGTGATGAAAATATTTCAAACTGTATGTAAAACCAGCACATTGTACGCCATGATTGCATTAATGTACACAGCTATGATTTAATTGAAAAAAAAATTCTGTAAAATGACAGAAAGCAAAGAGTTCTTAAAATGCACATGTGGTGAGCACCAAGACACTGAAAATTTCTGGAGTCTGTGGAAAGGGTGGGTGATGATCTGAACAGTTGTATTTACAAGCTTGCTTTTAACTAAGATCTAAGTTCTGAGCCTTTGAATGCTGGGGGAGGGTCAGGGAGTGCGAGAGATAAGGTTTCCTCAAGAAAATGAGGACAAAGGTAAAGAAGATGAAATAAGACTGCTTTGCAAACACGGCACCCAGGAAATTCCGGAACGAAGACAAAATGGAAGTAACTTTTGCTTTTTTGTTATTTACTTGAAGCATGTTTTATCTTAAACATATCCTTCTGTGTGCTGTTTTCATTATCCTCATTAGGAGATTATGAGAACACTGTAGTTTAAAATTCTTGCCTTTCATTCCCACAAGACTCATCAAATGCTGGATTAATGTAGAAGGATAAATAATATTGTAAAAGAATTTTTTCTTTACTGAATCACAGGGAACATTACTTTTAAAAAATGTTCTTAAGGGAGAAAAGGTCTTTTCACAGTGGTAACGCTTCATATTTTAGAAGAAAATGTGCATTTAATTAAAATTCCATATGCCAATCACAGTATATTATTTAAATACCAAATGATTATTAAAATCACATTTAATTGTGGTCTAAGAATATAACAGATATGTTCCCATGAGACAGCTGTTAAACATCACCAAAATTTCCTTGATCAGTTTTTTTTTTCTTCTCAAGCATTTCCCAGTTACAATTAGCCTAGTTTTAAGAAATATTTCTAATACACACACATACAGACGTACACACACATCTCATTAATGTTAGAGCAAGACATTCTGTTGAGCTGAATGACAATTTTGTGAGGGTTCAAAAATAATAGCAAAATCTACTCTGGATTTTCATGTCTGCGTGGTTATCTTTACTGGGATGTACACAGGGAACCAAAGACTGCCGGAAAGACCGAGTGTGTGCCACGTTGAAGATGGAAAAGAGGAGAGATGTGTGGATCTCAGATGAATAGTAACATAATTACTATAACTGCAGGGGTCAATACAGGCAGTCTGTGAGTTACAAATATCCGACTCATGTCAACTTGCCCTTACAAATCGGGGCGATGACAGGTAATAGGTAAACCAACCAATGTAGGTTTCAACCAACGTACAGAACCTGTCTCATTCATAAGCTGGGGACTGCCTGTTCCAAAAAGTCTTCTGGTAGCTATTCTGCCACTATAAAACTATGGTTGTATTCGGTTAAATCCACACACTGCTTTGAAAGCCTTCGACTATTCAATATTAACTTTCAAAATGGCCAACTAATTAAAAGTGCTAGGAGAATATGTTTTTTATGAAGCCAAATGCCTCAATGCAATGCAACAAGGAGAACTTCTAATTCAGGAGCTGCAATGAGGCAGTTGAGAGCACCAGATTTGGAGGAAAATTGCAAATAGAACAATGCTAGGCTTCTCCTCTCTTCCTCCTACTTTTTTGTGCACTTCACTCACTTTCAGGTCTCAGTATGCCAGGTATCTTGACTCCAGCTTCTAGAAGTCTTTAGTGGCAAACCAACTGCTCCCTGACCCCCCCCCTCCCCACTGCACTATAGTATCACATCTAAATCTATTCTTCCCTGAGAAGTCTCCTGTTTACAGCTGTTTTCCTTTATGTTTCTAATTTCTTCCCCACCAAATCCCCATGCATTAACATCTAGGGAAATGACAACTGTTTAAAATAATTCACACGGTAAGACTAACTTGCAGGGAGTGATCAGTTATGGAGTGGGGGCTTCACAAATGCATCTTTCCCTCTCCCTAGACCTCTCCCTTCTTCCTTCCTCCTTGCCTTTCTCTGCCTTTGTTTTAGACAAGCAACCCAGGACTTCTGGGTGAGAATGTGATGTCAGCACAAGTGTCTAATTCCTCTCATTCCAGATCCCCATTAAGATGACTGATAGATATAAAAATAAGGGGAAAAAACTGCACCAGTGCTGATGCTTGGGAAGGCTGAAATGTGCACACCAAATCTCCAAGAATTTCTGTTAGATGAGAATGAATTGAAAGAAAAAGCAATTCATGACTCACCCTAAATGGAAGGGATCAGTGTGCAAATTGCGTGCAGAGACACAGGCAGACCCCCACTAACAGCCCTTAGGTTAAGGAGCAAGGGCTGGACATGAGGTTAGACCATCAGGAGGTCAGGAGAACATCTGGATTTCTTCAGCATGTTTGAAAAGTGTGAGCTGCTCCCTGGGGGGCAAGGGGAATGAGGGGGAGTTGGCACAATGGGGCTTACCCACAGCCCAGCCACCTAAACCTAACCCCAACCTCAACCTATACATGCCAGGGGGGTGGGGACGGAGGGCTGATGAATGTTTTTGTACTCAGAGCCTGCAATGCATTCAGCTTATTTCCTAAGGATACATTCTTAAAAAGAAAATTACCAGGCCCAAAACTGTGAACATTTTTATGATTACTGATTAGAAAGTTGATCCATAAAAAGATTGCACCAGTTTACACCTCTGCTAAGCTGTAACTGCTATACCCTTTTCATCAATTGTCACTGATTTTAGACATTAACAATAGACGAAAAATGAGAAGTCATAGTTGTTTATGTTTGAATATCAATCACATTGAATTCTTTTCTCTTTTGGAAATTTGCATATATTTCTCATTTGTGAATTGCCTTTGTCCATTTCTTTTTTTCCATGATGATGGGGGCCATCCATTTCATATTGATTTGTGAGATTCCTACCTGTAAGGGAAGGCAACATCTTCAGGGAAATGTGATTCCAGTTCTTTATTTTCATTTTTTAAGGCAGGAAAAACAAACAAACAAAAAAAACAGCTTCTAAGGATTGAACAGTAAAAATACACCAGCAAACCCAGTTGTATCAATTTACTGTTATAATTTTCTGCCTTTTACCTCATTCTGTTTTGGGTCTGATTATTTAGGAGACACTTTGATTTCACGAGTTTGTTCATTTAGATTTTTTGTTGTTTTTAAACTATTCTTTTTAGTACGGGTATATATGTATAGTGGCCCTATTTTGTAAACCTCAAATCAAATTAACTTGGTAATTGGGGGGAGGAAATCAGGAGACTTAGAGAAAAAAGCAATAGAAATTTATTTTCTCATAGTTCTGGAGGCTGGAAGTCTGCCATCGAGGTTGATGGGCTTATAGACAGCCAGCTTCTTCTCTGTCTTCATATGAGGGGACACTTTTAGAGAATGTTTCAGGAAGAACAGGATGGTGCTTGTCACATGCACAGTTTTTATTTCTCCAACATTTATAGCAAAGGCTGTAATTTGCTTCATCCTTCTATTACTCTTCCAAGCCAGGTACTGCAAGGGGGGTGCTTAATATATAAGAAATGGTAGGTAAGTTTTAAGAGATTGAGGAGCTTGACCCTAAGCCGTGTGGACAAATGATCATGGGACAAGAGAGCGCCCCCAAAGGACAGCATTGTGGCAGTAAGAAACCACAGGTAAACATGGCCTATTTTACAGCTTTGCTTCAGGAGACTTAAGTTTCAGGGCAGGCAGAGAGAATTCCACACTGAACCAAATATATTCTATATGGTTCACAAGGAGCTTTCACAGCTAACTCTTGCAGCACAGTTAACCACTCAATTTCCTACCAATAGCCACACTCTCATGTAAGTCCCTGTTTGGAACGTGTGACTTTAAAATGCCTAGTGCTGGCTGAGCATGAGACTATGGCCACTGTGGCCAGTGACATTGTTATGCTCTTACATTTGGCTGGCCTTTTTGTTTTAAGGTAAGCTGATTGCTTCTGTGATTTCATTCTGAAAAAATGGGGGTGAAGGGGTGGAAGTAGCTTGTTGGGTGTTACCAGATGTTTTACTCTTTGCTGAGTGCTACTGCAAATGCTTTGCTGATCCTCCCCTGTGAGGCTGTGGAGAGGGGGGAAAACTCCTGCCCCAGAGGAATTTCTCTCTTCGCATGTGAAGACCCTAAGGAAATGGGGTGGGTTCAGAGCTGCAGCAGCTTGCAGTTCTCCACAATTGAATTCCACTCCCTAATGAGTTCCCCTAAATCTGCCATCAGATGACTTTACTGACTCTCAGATCATAATTAACCAACACTCACTTTTTGCAGCTATTTTGATTTTTTTTTTTTTTTTCCATCTTGTGTTCAAATGTCTAGACCCAACTGAAGTCATGTTTTCCAATAGGTATTTAATGACCAGACACCAACAAGGGACACTGTCTATCCTTGTTATGTCTAAAAGAAATATTACAGGGCTGGAAAGGGTGGAAGCAGCTTAGAGCATTTTCCAGAACCACTTGATGTCTTAAAAGGTAAATAGGAGGAAAGTGACCCTTCAATGGGTAATTGACACTGCTTGTGACATTTTTATAACTTTTCAATTAGGAGAGGCGACAGAACGTTTGCTGAGCAGAAAGTCTTGGCTTCATTAGAAGCACATGCTGTTTAAAGTTGTAGGTGAACAAGCCTAAATCAGTTACCACCTTTTCCTTTTTCCTGGTTGGCAGCCAGATAAAATCAGTGATAAATGAGCAATTAGAATAGATTTCGGTGTTTTTTTTTTTCTAAAGAGGTGTGTTCTCTTTAGCTTCTCAGATTCTTCAAATTTGATTTCCAGACTGTCCAGCACACGGCCTGGGTTGGTAAATGCTCACTGGATCTTGCATCTTAGCCCACGTGCGCACACACACATGTTACATGGCTTGTGTGCCTTTTGTAAAGTGTGCTCTGTAATACGAAGCAGATAGATTTAAGTGCTTCACAATTAAGAGTCAGAACCTTGGACCTAGGGGACGTTGATGAGCCAATTAATTAGTGAAGAGGTCTTTATTGGGCAGAGGCAATGAGTCCCATTTTCCTGATGGGAGATTTGTGGCCCAGAGGAAATTAAGATCAGTTCAGCATGAGGGCTAATTGCACAGATGTCACTTAAAGGCAATTAACATCCTTTCCTCTAACCCCGGGTGTCTGCTCTCCCAGCCCTCATTTCCTAATAATCACAACATGTCCTTAGTAATCCCTGTCCCACCTCGCATTGTTGTGTGTTCTGGGGAATTTAACTTCTCTGAGGCTCAGTTTCCTAACTCGTACAGTGACAGATGATGATGCCTTCCTTGCAAGGTTTTTGTGCAAGTTAAATAGGGTACCTTTGGTAAAGTGCTTAATACAATGCTTACTGGCTCAGAGTATTTGTTCAATACAAGAATGCAAATAATAAACAATAATAATGAGGAACGATAACTAGAATTTCATGCTTGTGGATGAGAAGCCCAGTGGGATGTTGGTCCTCATGGGGACCCAGCCAATGTGCCTACTTTGCACCCTCACTGCATGCTACCAGACTGCCAGAGTCACAGTGCAGCCCACAGTGTAGGGAAGGAGCCCCTCAAATTCAGGCCCTGGTCTGTGTGATGTCTGTGTCAGCAAGACAAGGCTTGGGGGCCTGGCCATTACGCACACCCAGACCCGGCCACAGCCACTCTGGTTTGGATTATCTCAGACAGCTTCTCTGGGCAACTTCCACTCTAAATTTGAAGCACACCTTGAACTTCGTTGAAGTTCAAAGGGTCTGGTAACTGATTAAAAATGTCTTTCCCAGTTTGTGGCTCCTTCTGTTCTCTCTCTAAACAAGAAACTGGCCCAAAGCAGACAGCCTCAGGGAGGTGACAGGAAAGTCAGCCCAAGGTTGGGCAGGGCTTGGGGGTGGGGGCTGGCCGTGTGTATATTTCAGCTCAGCCTGAACCTGTGGAGGTTGTAGAGCTTGTGGGCCCAGAGGCTATCAGCCCTTGGGCTGGCCACACCTGGCCTGGGCCTGTGCCAGGCCACTAGAGGTTTAAAGATATACCTGTGTTGAGTACTAGTGAAGAAGACACTGCTTGCTATTATTTAAGTCAGGGGTCCCCAAACTGCAGCCCGCGGGCCACATGAAGCAGTGTGAATTGTATTTGTTCCTGTTTTGGTTTTTACTTCAAAATAAGATATGTGCAGTGTGCATAGGAATTTGTTCATAGTTGTTTTTTTTTTTTAAACTATAGTCCGACCCTCCAATGGTCTGAGGGACAGTGAATTGGCCCCCTGTTTAAAAAGTTTGAGGACGCCTGATTTAAGTGATTATTACTTAACTTATTCCTTGATTGACATTGGTGTGGCTGGTGGCTCAGGTCTGGAGCTGGTCTCTTTGAGTCACCTTGCAGCCACCTAGAGCCCCTGATGGCCAGAAGGGGTGAGTGGAGGTCTGCCCAGGCTTGTAGGAGTGTGGCTGCCTAACTCAGGCTGCTCTTTTGGAATTAAGGAAGAACGGAGCTGTGCAGGCATATTATTAAGAGAAATGTTGTGCTTGTCAGAACAGACTAATATGAGCAGTCCTTCGAGAGACTGAGATTATAAATAATAATTCTTTTGTGGTCAAGTTACATCTAACATCTTCTGAGCTGTGGATCAGCAAATGCATCGCTCAGACTCCCAGTCACTCTCCAGTTGGAGCAGTGTCGAGCGCAGAGGTTAACGGACAGCCGGCAGCCCTGCGGCCTCCATCTTCAAGTAGAAGTCTGGTGTTTCTGTTTGAGCAAAGGGTCACCTCTCCAAGCCTCTGTTTTTCTTTCTACAAAATGGGGACAATAACGCTTATTTCAAGGGTTTGTTGGGAGGATAGCACAGGCACTGCGATTGCAGGGCACAGAGGCCATGAATTTAGTAAGCGCTCGGGACTGAGCCGATACTGGTATATGATGTTGGTATAATGTTAGCACTTTATTAAATGAGACAATTGGGATAAAGAAGAAAAGTGGGAGAGGCTTGTAGGGCACCTGGGCCAGTAGAGCTCTGGGCTTCATGTGCCTAACCTCGTTTGGTCCTCACCCCACCCTGCAGGCTGGGCCTTTTGCCCTGGGAGAAAGCAGCCCCACATAGGTTCAGGGGTTCACATAGTCATTATGCTGGTAATCAAAAGAGGCAGGCTTTGGACATAGGGCTGTTTGCCATGGCAGTTCATGCTGTTTCCTAGCAGAGGACAATGTCCATCCCTTTCACAAGTTGCTTAGAGAATTAGCCCTTCAGCCCAAGGGTAGCTTGTTCCATTGAGGAACCTCTGGAGACTGTACAACTTCCCTTCTGGTTTAAGCCCCTGACTCGCTCTTATTTTCCAAGCATATTCTTCCCTCTCCATATCTTCTTTCTTTACCTTTTCCACGTATTCTATTTTCTGAGTGAGCTGAACTATGAGGCTCCCTCCCTCCCATTCTCCTTCCCTCCTTCTCTCTCTCCCTCTCTTTTCCTCTTTCCTTTCAGGGGTTAGCTATTGGACCTTTTTGAATTCTCAGATTGCTTGCTGAGCACAGATCCATCATCACACCTGCCCCTCTGGGTTGTCATAATCTGCTTATAGACCTGTCCTGCCACTAGACTGCAGGCTCCCTGAGGGTCCTCCTCATCCTCTTCCCCAACTCAGGGCTTGACCACAGCAGAAGCTCAGTGAGGGCTTGTTGAACTAAGCTAAGCTAAACTCCACTTGGAGATGCAGTTCTGAAGCTTGTGTTGCTCCGTTCCTTTACGTAGAAATGCGATTTTGTTGGGATTATGCAACAGCGCTCATGTGAACATACTCCAAATCTACCTAATAGGAACTTTGTTCCTAAACTCACGTAGTGAAACAGGACATCTTGACCAAATGTGACCCTAAAAAATATTTAATTAAAAGCTAGAGTTCTAGAAAACACTTCGTTTCCCACATTTTTCATGTTAAAAAATAAAACTATAAATTACACTCTGAAAAAAAACCCAAAGCAAAGGAGCCCGTGAACTAAAACCTTTCTACCCCCCTGTGACCTCAATTTCTAGAAATAACTGCCATTACTAATCAGTGTGTATCCTTTTATTTATTTATTTATTTTTTGAGACAGGGTTTCACTCTGTTGCCTGGACTAGGAACCCATGTCATCCCACAGAACTTTCTGCAATGATGGAGATATTCTATACCTACGCTGTTTAATACCCACTAGCCATCTGTAAATATTGAATACTTAAAATGTGGCTATTGAAAAATGGAGCTGCTCCTATAATCGGATGTTAATGACATCCAATTCATACGTGAATGGCTAGGTGTGCTGGTGGCTGCTATACGGGGCAGCACAGGCCTATGGATTTCCTTTGTACAAGTCTCTGTGTTGGATATAAATGTATAGAGTTTTTAAAACCACATTTTATACTTCATATTGGTCAGAAAGTAATGCCTGGAGACTGTCAGTACTGGGAACCTGGTGGCTTTGCTCACCAAAGCTTGTCTATGCTACTGAGTAGTTGTTTTGACATTTTGTTTGAGGCCCACAAGAGAATGTGTGAAGAAAGATACAGGCTGACAGGTGTGACCCCAGAAGTGGGATTCTGGGAGCTGTGACCTTTGTTCCCCTTTTTGTTTTTAAACTTACAGTACAAAGAAATACAGTCAGGTGGCAGAAGAATTTCCTTATTGTGAATGTTTTCAACTCTAAGTGACATTCTTTAAGAAGGTTATAGAATTGTTTTCTCTAGTGCTTATTAAAAATGCCAGGAAAAACCTTAATAATCTGGGGTGTCAGTATTGGTCATGCTCATAGTGGAGGGGTGGGCTACACATACGTCCTGCCAGCCTGATTCTGATAAATCCCATATTCCATTCATAAATACTAGTGACATATTTAGGGAAAGAATCTTTCCTCTTTATGACAATAGTGAAAAATTGGGTTAAGTAAATGTATTCATTTAATGACTATTTTAAAAAATACCATGGTAAGAGGGATAACACAGTCTGTATTGTCAGAGCAGAAGGATGGGAAGGTCCAGAAAGGTGTATGAAGACAGCAGATGTGGCCCCCTGCTTTAAGGAATGAGGGAAGCAATGGTGTCTCATACCTGGGTCGTGTTAAACACCACATTTTTAGCTCTGGGATTTGAGGTCCTGCATCAACTGAATCAGTTCTCCCTAATAATCACATTCACTAAGCAAAGGTGTGGTTGCTTTAGCAGGGCTGTTCTAGTGAGTCCCAGTCATGGATTCAAGCCCCTTTTGGGCCAGAACCAGAGCACAGTTAGCAGCCCCAACATGAACCAGCCCCTCAGAAACACACACCGTTTGTCCCAAGGAGATCTGAGTACAGAATAGGTCAGAGGCTCAGAGCTGAACTCTCACTTGGTTCCCACTGAAATATAACTGTTCCTTTGAATGACAGTGTGTAATGATGGTGCTGCATACAAATGTGACCCTCCTCCCTAGCCCCCACAAACTGATCAGTTGAGAGAGTGTGAATTAAACATTGCCTAAGAGACAGAGTTCATTTTTATTCCCCATTTGGAATCATCTTAGTAGCACCTTCACTTAATTGCAATCGCAAGACACCCCAGAGTCTAGAGAGAGGTTCCCTAGGGTTCTCATCAGAAAGAAAAGGAAAGAAGTTGTAAAATTACAACTCAATGGTAAGAGGTCAGTGTCCCCTGGATGACCTGAGGAGGGTCCCTGGCCTCTAGTGCAGGTGTGGTATATGAGCAGAGCTGATAATTCACCTACAGCACTGGGCTCAGAGGCCTATTTGCTACCCAGAAGCACAGCCTGTGCACCTGCGGTCTCAGCACTAACTGGGACGCTTTTAGAAATGCAGGGTCTCAGGGCCTGCTAGAATCGCATTTCAGCAAGCCTGCAGGTGGTTTGTATGCACATTACAATCTGAGGGACAGCATCTCGGAGTGCTGAGCTTTGTGTCTTAAGGGATTCTGATGTACAAATCCAGACTGACCTCTGGAGGTCCTCAGTTACTGAATTATCTCGCAATCTTTCTGACCTAAATCAATTTTTTTCTGTACACCTATGTACACTCTGTACACTTTCAAAGCATCCTGTTTCTGTGCTTTTCTCAGCTTTCTGCCCAGAGATCTGCTGAAATGCTGCTGTTTTTTCTCTAGAAGTCCAGGGGGCTGCATGTGAGTCAAAGATTTGGTGTAAGTTGATTACCATGTATGACTCTGAGAAATTAAGGGGAAACATCTATTCTAAGGTCACGAAGGATTGAGTTGATGCTCTGGATAGATCCCTGCTACCTCCTCACCCCCCACAACATGGGGATCAGAGATTCCTTATTTAGGGCCACTGGAAGAATTGCCTCTGCCGAGTCCACAAAGATGTCAATCATGTCCCGATGGCTGGGGAAGAGCTCAGGGGACATGCAAGGACGTAGAGGACCGTGCCATTTTGCATCTAGAACATAATAAATACAGTGGGAGAAATGTGCTCTCTGAATTCCAGTTTTCTACCTTGTTTCATGGGAAAAATATATTTTGTTGGAATTTTTTTTTTTAAGAGAGAGTCTCACTCTGTTGCCCCAGGCTAAAGTGCAGTAGTGTGATAGCTTACTGCAACCTTAGACTCCTGGGCTCAAGGGATCCCCTAGCCAGAGTCCCCCCCACCCAGTAGCTGAGACTACAGGTGTTTCCATTTTTTGTTGAGAAGGTGGGAAGGGTCTTGTGATGTTACTCAGGCTGGTCTTAAACTCCTGGCTTTAAGTCTTAAAGCGGTTCTCACCCTGTGGGTTACAACCCACAGGAACTGTATTAAAGGTTTAGGAAAGTTGAGAACCACTGCAAGAGATTCTCCTGTCTCAGCCTCCCAAAATGTTAAGACTACAGGTGTGAGCCACTGCACCTGGCCTGTTGGAACTTTTAGAAATCTTTTTCATTTTTAAATGGCTGTCACCTGGAATTTGACGGATTGCATTCTTGCCTCTGGTTCTTAAGAATCGCCACATATTTCTTAGATGCCACCTGGAATTTAGACAATCAAACCTCCCCAGGTGAGACTCAATCACCTCTATTTGTCATCATCTCTACAGATAATCCTGATGCACAAACCCAGTCTGTAGTTTTGAACTTCCCTGGGATGTCTTCTTGGAGGTCAGTAAAGTTGTGACGGAGATAACTCTGCCAGTGTAACAAGAGACCAACTTCACAACAGGAGCTGCAGAGTGTGAGCTACAACTTGCGTGTCAGTATTTGAATCCTCAGCCCAAACATGTAAGCAGAAAACCAGCCCACCTGTGAAAAAAGATACTGAGGAGAAAAAAACCTACTTTCCCTACGTGCTCTGGTAAGAGAAAACGTAAGAGAACTTAAAGCCAACCACTCTGGACTGAATGGGGTTTCAGAAACAGCCTCAGGCCAACAAGGCGTTTTAGGTCTCGATTGCTGGAGAAAGTAATAAAGGGGGAAGGTTAATGGGAGTTACTGGATGTGAAGAGTCTTGAATGCATTATTTTGCTAAGTATATAATTTTAGAAATTTATTTATTACTCACTATATTCATGGCACTGAGCCTCAGGGAATGCTGAAAAGATAATTCTACAAGACTTTACTTAGTATTGTACATGTGGGGTCAATTGCCATTGAGGAGTCAGTTTTTTAAACACACAGAGTGTACGGAGGGTCCAAATGGTCTGACCTCCGATGGCCCAACTTGTAATTGTTTGACTTGATGAAGGTGTAAAAGCAATATGCCTTCAGGAGAAACTGTCATTTCAATGCCTACACAAACATTGTATTTTTCACTTTAAGTATTCAATAAATTACATTAGTCATTCAACATTTTATTAAAAGTAGGCTTTGTTTTAGATGATTTTGCCCAACTATAGTCTAATGTCAGCGTTCTAGGCATTTTACGGTAGGGTAGGCTAAGCTGTGATGTTCAGTAGATTGCATGTATTAAATATGTTTTCCATTTATGATATTTCAACTTATGATGGGTTTATTGTAAGTAACCCCATTGTAAGTCAAGGAGCATATATATTCAGATGGGCCTTTTAGGCATCACTTGGTGCTTGGCTGAGCGGACAGAGCTGAGATACTGATTATGATCTTACTGGCTGCGTGTCTCCCCTAATTTTGGACTTCAATTCTGATGGCTGGCTTTGGGCCAGCAGTGGTGCATGGAGGTAGCCTGTGTATGAGAGAGAGAGAGAGAGAGAGAGAGAGAGAGAGAGATTAGGGCTTTAGTTCCCTTCCTTCCATTAATTACTACATACTTTTATATGGAAAGCTGTTATCAACCTTATGTAAAGTTCCACACAAACACCCTTCCGACTAGATGGCCTTCCCTAAATAATTTTAATATAGAAATTCTGGAACTGCTGATGGTTTGAGCCTGGTTTCTGAACTTAGTTGTCTTTCTCCATGGACTTATCATCTTAGCCTCTGGCTTGCAATTGCTAGTCTTCCTTCTGCAGAGTAAAAATCTGAGTTTGAATCCCATGTTGGCAGCTAAAGTCCTGGCTGAGGGACCTCCCTGGTGGCTCTTGCCTGTTTGCACATCCATGTATCTACCATTCCCTAGTTTTGGTTGCACCTGAGGACAATTCTTGTCAGACCCCCTGAAATCGACGCCTGGCCTGCTTTCTTGCGTCCCTCTCGGATATTAAACTCTGCCTGTTGGGCTGGATCACCTCCAAGCATCAGCAGCTGGGTCAGGCTGCCTACCACCTGTCCCACTCCAGGAGGGAAGGACTGGGTTTAAGGTCCTGGCCCCTCTTCAGTGCCACTGTCTTCAAGCCCCTCCGTCTACTCAGTTTTAATTGAGTCATGCCTGGCTGTGTTCCAGGATGTAGCCCAGGCGGGGAGAGAAGTTGCATTTAGTTTTGTGACCAGCCTTGCATTACCAGGACCCTTGTAACAATCAAGCCACCATTCCAAGAAGCTTCTCTGACACCTCGAAAGAACTCCTCAGACATTAACTCATACGTGTTACTGCCATTACACCCTGCTTCAGTCTCGATGATGTAATTATCATCAGTATTCCCATCGTATAGGTAGGGAAATGATCTCAAGTTTTTCCACTATTAATCACTGCCTGAGATTTATTTTTATTGCATTTCATTCTCAGATTAATCTTGTCCACGAAAAGAAGTAGTCATTTTTACTAGTGGGAGACACTCAAACAGAGATCTTTTTCCAATCCTGGGCATTCATTGTGTAATTAATAACAAACTTTTGGGGTATGCACGGTTCTTTTCATTCCAAAGATTCCCAAAGCACTTTTACAAGCTTAACTTGGGCTAAATATCCCCCATTACCTCATCCAGCTCTGAAATGTAGCAACCTCTGGGGGAAATTGTGGCAGCTGCTTAACAATGCACAGACACACTCTACCCCAGCGTGAACACAGGAGGCTGCTGGGCATAGAGCTCTCTTTTATTTTTCGTGGCAAGAGATGCAAATCAAGAGAACAGAATCAGGAAATTGCCTGCAAGCGCTACCATGCTCCATGTGAATGTGCTCTTCGTAGAACCGGAGAGGCATAAAGCATGTTCACCCAAGGCACATGTCCCGGCCGAGCAGCCCCTCTGAAGCTCATAGGCAGAAAGGGAAAGGATTGGACAAAATGGTGTCTCTGGGAGGTGGGGTAGAAGGGTAGCCCTTTGTGAAATTTTCTGGCTGTTGAGAATTTAAACTCATCCAGTTGGTCTGTGTCTTGTGGGAGCTGGATCTGTCCTCCACTCTTCACACTGCCCCGTTCCCTGAGAGGCTGACCATTATGGAGTGCCTCCTTGGGGTTCCCCTGCCCTCTGGTTTTGGGGCTCAGACAATGTTTGGAGAATAGTGCTATGGGGGTGTTCATTCCCCCTGTGACAGCATTACTTTCCCAAAGCCTCAGTTCTCATGCAAGAGCTCCCGAATGTTGGTAGTGCCAGGGGCATCATCTGCCCTTGTTAGTTCTACTTTAACTCCTCTCCACCCCAAGCCACCTTTTGTAAAGAATCTCTGACTCTCTTCAAATACTCTGTCTGTTCAAGTATGTCGTCTCCTGGGACCTGATGATTCAGGATAGGAAGATATATGAGAAAGTCCTGTGAAGAACACATGTTAATGTTAATAGTTAATTTGGATGAACATCTACCTTGGGCCAGGCAAGGTTTACAGGCTTTTTGTGTGCAGTCTCCTTTAGTTTATTCTTCATTCAATGGACAGTCCCATCATATCTCCATATTAGGCATAATCTGGGCTTGAAAACCTAGTGCTCAGAACAGAAGATAATGTTGAACATGAGAAGCTTGAGTTATACTGGAGGGGCTCAGAAAGTAAACTATGAATTCATACTGTATACAAATGTCATGGACAAAAGACTGGGTAGAGAGAGAACAGGGAGTCAGAGGGTGAGGGGGGCCCTGAGTTTGTGGAGTATTAAGGGAAGGCACCTGTGAGATGGCGCCGTGAGAGCAGAGCTGTAAGTGGTGAGGAAGTCAGCCCTGTGGGGATCTGGGGAAAGCAAATATAGTCATTATTTGAATAACAATATGTTGAATTTTTAAAAATACAGTATCAATGAGTTAAATGACTTGAAGGTTATATACGTAAAAACTGGTGGGGCTGGGACTATCTTATTAGAAAGCCAAGCACAAAGTTCCCTAGTCACCTGATTCAGAAGAATAAATAGTTGTTAAAGGAATGAATGAATGCAGCTCGAAAACCATGTCATAACTAATCATAACTAATAACTGATGTATGATCATAACTGACTAGAATGTCATCCTTCTGGGAACTAAGGATGGGACTTTTAGGTTAAACAAAAGGCTGGTAAGGTTGATTCGATATTAGAAAACCAACAGATAGTTGTAGAACAGTGGTTATTCACCTGATATCTTACATGTTGTTTTGACTGAAACAGGAGATTAAAATAACAATGGGCTGGCTTGTAAGAAAGAATAGAGGTGGGGCGGCACCTGTGGCTCATAGGGTAGGGCAATGGCCCCATATACCAAAGGTGGCAGGTTTCAACCCAGCCCCGACCAGACTACAACAAAAAAAATAGCTGAGCATTTTGGCGGGCACCTGTAGTCCTAGCTAATCAGGAGGCTGAGGCAACAGAATCGCCCAAGCCCAGGAGTTGGAGGTTGCTGTGAGCTGTGACACCATGGCACTCTTCTCTGGGTGACTGAGTGCAACTCTGTCTCTAAAAAAAAAAAGGAAAGAAAGAAAGAATTAAAAAAATGCAAAGAAATACAAACAGTGGTCAATGCACATTAATCTTTTTTAAACAAATAGCTAATGTTGATGGGAAGTCTGAAGGCACAGACTGACCAGT
The DNA here is from genome assembly GCA_963574355.1 of Loris lydekkerianus. NCBI lineage: Eukaryota > Metazoa > Chordata > Mammalia > Primates > Lorisidae > Loris > Loris lydekkerianus. Next base: position 18,749 of record CAUYPK010066371.1, on the reverse strand, counting down.
TGCTGCTGTCTACTGTTACTTTGGTATAATGGAAGCTACTTAGATGGTCATCAAACCCATTTCTTTTTCTTCTTATCAAGATAAAAACTTCAATTCCCAGCCACTCTTTTCATTGGCTATGGCCCTATGACTGAGTTCTAACTAAAAGCATGTGGGTAGAAATAATTTATTCTGCTTCCAAGTTTGGCCCAAGAAATCCTCCTGATGGTTCTCTACTCTGTCTTTGCCCCCACTTCCCACCGAGAGGAGAGGACTCTGAAGCTCTAAGAAGGGGTGTCAACCTACGGCCTCAGGGCAGCTTGCTGATTTTGTGAGGATTGTCTTTGCTTATTTGTGGTGCTGGATGTCATGAATATCACAAAAATGTATGCATGGACCTTTTTTTTTTGCTCAGGAGTTTTCATTCAGGTTTGTGTATCTAATGTGTGGCCCAAGACAACTCTTACTCCTTCAATGTGTGCTAGAGACAAAAAAAGGTTAGAGGCCCCTGCCTGGAAGAAGATGGAACCACAAGGTGGAGGTGCCTGGTTCCCTGAGAGACTGAGGAGCAGAACTTCCCTCCCTACTCCCTTCCACACTGGACTGTCAAATGGACTTGATGTGAGTGAGTAACACCCAGCTAATGTGTAAGTTTTCTGATATTTTGAGTTTGTCTCTTCTAGCAGCTAATATTACTCTAATTAATAGACTAAGGCATTGAAATCACCTTCTAGTGGAAACTCTGCTTCCTGAAGCGGTGGGAGTTATTTTATTCTTTCATTTCCAAGCTATGGCGATCATTAGCACCTCCATTTCTGCAGTTCTTTTAAGATTATATTTTCCATCAGTGAAATCAGTTGGTAGAGAAGGGGAGCAAAAAAAATAAAGATGGTGGATTGAATCTTTCCACTTCCTCATTGTAGCCACCAATGTGGTCTAGTGATGAAGGGGTGGAGTCTACCTGTACTGAGCTCTGATTTGCACTTGCAAAGGAAGCCCACTTCTGGGTGGTAGAATTGTGTGGTTACTGTGTCAAGGAAGCTGTTTTGATCACTTTTACTTGAGGACATCACTTGCCCAACTGGGAAATGGTACATTTGTTGGAAAAGCACCCTACTCTGTGGCTTCTTGTGATAGTAAAATTCCTAATTATTGCAGTTATAGAATTAAAATTGTCAGGAATCTGCCTTCAGGTAGAGGCCATGATCAATTCAAGTCTTGTACCAGAAGATACAGAAGCCATAAGAAGATTGTTCTAAGAACGAAAGCAATAGGAAAAAAAAAAAAAAAAGCCATCTATTGATATATTCAACAAATAGTTTAAAATGTATTATCAAAAACACCATACTCTGAATCATAAAACAAGTGTTTGAATTTCACTTTCCACTCTGGTATGTAAGGAGGTTGGAAGTTGTCACTCCATCCCACTGACAAATAAAAAGCTGAACAAGGCAAACCACCGCCCCCCCAAATTAAAAATCCAGATAGGCAGATACAGAGAATCACAATTTATTGAAGTGGAAACTCATGAACAGAAACCTTCATGGGCATGGATAGCTGGAGGCTCAGTGTGGCAAGGCTGGGAGTTAGGAACTGCAGAGGGGCACATCTAGGGGGATATGGCCACACTTCTGTGACTATCATCTCCAGGAGCTCTATAGGTCCTCACAGTAAAGATCACAGAAAAATCACCCAGTGTTTCTAGCAGAAGGAGAGGGAAAATAGCCACTCTGGAATATGTCAAAGCATTCTATTCTTAATAAGCCCCACCCTCAAGAGAATCCATAGCTGACCACCTCCCTACAGTGACCACCTCCCTACCGTGACCATCTCCTTAAGTTGACCTAATTTTCACATTCTGGACCTACACTGCATGTACAGCAGGCCTAGTTCTTATGTTGGCCACCTCCGTACATTGACCAGTTTGTTACAGTCCTTTGGATGGTCAACTTACAGAGGTTCTACTGCATTTTACTAAAGCCTAACCTGGGATTTCATCAGTGCCTAACATACATGGCAGAAAGGAAATACCATCCTGCCCCATAAGGTGGGGTGGGAGACTGAGAAACACTGATGGAGTTCACAGTCCAGGGGTTCAGATTCACTAGAAGACCAAGACCTCACATAACACCCAGGATGGTTCTCCTGCTTCATACCTTCCACCACATCACTAGAGGCCTGTTTACCACAGTTTCTTTCATTCGCTACATCTTGTCTAGTTTTTTACAAGGCAAACTAAAAGAAAAACATTTCCCTATTTACCTTCCAAATCTCAATCCTCATTTCCAAAGTAGTTGTACCATCTTATGAATGAGTTTCAGTTGCTCTCTGTCCTTACCAACACTCAGTATGGTCATTTTAAAGTTTGGCCATCTCATGATCTCATGGTAGTCTTGTTTTTTGATTTTTTAAATGTACAGTGGCTTAGCTTCCTCTCGGCCTCATTTTTTCAGAAGGGGATGGCACGCTTGACCCATGAGGAGCAATACCAGTTTATGCCCGTTGTTCCAGTGACATGAGTCACAGCACCTTCTCTGGCCTGGTCAGAGTCAGGGTCTGGTTGGTAAAGTGTGGGATCCCTCTACCTCTAGCCCAGCTGGCCATGCCCTCAGGCTTATTGGCAATGGCTCATCAATGGTTTCTGGAAATAAAGAGGTTTCCTGCTTTACTTAAACATTTTTTTTTCCCCAACACAATTGGATTACAAGAGGAAAGGGCTGGCATCATGTAGCCTAGTGCTACCATGGGAAGAGCTTGCTTGACAGTGCAACCAACAAAGGGGAAAGAACCCAGAGGTGGAGGGAGTCAGCCCATGTCTTGATAACATCGTTTGACCTTGGGGTCCCTGTAATTTCCACAGTCTTGCTGTGAACCTAAAACAGCTGTAAGATACAAAGTCTATTAAAGGACAGGAGTTTGTGCTAATGCAGTGACTCTGAGTCTGTTGATCTGGCTGGCTTGTAGAAAATCTATCCTGTTGGGCCTTAATTATTTTTCCATATGCCTTGGCAAGTGCCATCAGTGTGGTAGTCACATCTCAATTCTGATTGAATGAGTGTCATAGAGCATCTAAAAAAACAGAGAAAATGCTGTGCTTGTTGGCCTTACATTGGGTCATTTTTTTCTTTCTTACTTCCACATGCTTATTAACTCTTTCTGTAGTGATCCATAATTGGATCCAGAGTTGGGTGCAGAGAGATTCTCAGGATGACCAATACTTAACATTTTAAGCTTTGGTTTTCTTGTAATAGTCGGAAAGAGTATCTCTGTCCAAGGTTAGTATTAATATCATTATGTTAATATGAATGTTCTCTTTTTTCTTTTGGAGATTTAAAAATATTTAAATATTTACTTCATCAGAAATATATATATTTAGAAATGGGATCTCTCTCTGTCATCCAAGCTGGGGTACAGCAGCCCAATCATAGTTCACTGCAACCTCAAACTGCTGGGCTCAAGCTCATTCTCTTGCCTCAGCCTCCTGGGTACAGGCTCATGCTACATGCCCAGCTAATTTAAAAATGCGTTTTTTTGTTTTTTTTTTTCCCAGAGGTGGGGTCTCACTTTGTTGCCCAGGCTGGTATTGAACTTATGGCCCCAAATGATCTTCCCCACCTCAGATTTCCAAAGTGTTGGGATTATAGTCACGAGTCACTGCACCCAGCCCAATTAATATACACAAATTGTTTATACAGAATATATAATTTTTATTTCTTCTTTGACATAGAAGCTATTTAAAAGATCATTATATAACTTTGTATGTCAAAGAGGAAATAAAAATTATATATTTAAAAGACCATTATCGGGCTGGGTGTGGTGGCTCATGCCTGTAGTCCTAGCACTTTGGGAGGCCAAGGTGGGTAGATTGCTTGAGCTCAGAAGTTTGAGACCGGCCTGAGCAAGAGTGAGACCCTGTCTCCACTAAAAATAGAAAAACTGAGGCAGGAGGATCACTCGAGCCCAAGAGCTTGGGGTTGCCATGAGCTTTGACACCACGGCATTCTACTCAGACTTTTTTGAGAGTGAGACTCTCCAAAAAAAAAAAAATTATAAAATTTCTAATTTGAGGAATTCTTTATTTCAATCTATACTGTTACTTCTAGTTTTATTTTATTGAAGGCAGAGAATATGTTTTTTCCAAATACATGGACATTTAATTTGTGACTTAAAATAAGATCATTTTCTAAAACACTACTAATAGACAAATGAAAACTTCTGTTTGTTTGGTAAAAAATTAAAAATATGTCTCTTAAATAATTCATATTTGTTACATTGGGAGATAGTCATAATCCTGAAAGACACAATCCTAAGTGTTGAAATCCTGAAAGATCAAAATCCCTAAAATCTTAAATCTGAAGTCAGAATCCCAGGAGATCAAAATGCAGAAAATATAATCATAGAACTAATTTAAAAAATCTTTTAAAGATTTTTATTCACATGTTAAAAAGGGAGATTTATTGAGAAAATAAAAACACAATAGCACATTTCACAGGCTACATTTCACAATAAAATGGGCAATAATAACACGTTTTTGCAAGGATAAACACTCAGGTATACTAACAGTGGTCACATAAGTATAACAGTTATAAACAAAAGAACTGTATTCATAAAGAAATAGGTCAAAAAGCAGACTGTATGAACACGTATCTCTGTGGTTGGTAATTGTGCAAGCCCAGCTTTAAGGCTGCTTCATTGGAAATCCCGTGAGAGACAACCCAAGTTTTTTGACAAGATTGACCAGCAATGAGTCACCACCACCACATCACCACCAAATAAGTCACACAATGAGCCAAGATATTGAGAAATTTTATCTTTCACAGATTCAGATGTATGAAAAGGATATCTCTTCACTTACTGAGGAAGCATCACTGTTTTTATGTACACACACAATGCTTGCCCTCATGCCAACACTGTGCTAATAGACTTGCATGGAGTCACGTTTACAAAATCTGCATAAAGCAAATGAGAGCTCTCTGAAAGCCTTTATACATTTATATCTCCAGTATCAGAAGTGACGTAAAGATAAAATTCATAGCATAGCACGTTGTAAAAATAATGCTGACAATTTAAAATAGTGACAAAGAAACTGAGAAAGAAAAAGGAAAAACTAAAAAAAATTAAAGTGTATTACAGGGATAGAATTATGAATAATTGCACACAAATAGTCCATGAAAGCTGGCTGACTTTCACAATCGTTAACTATATTTTGAACTCTTGCATCATGATAATAGCTGCTTTTCATCTTCTAGAACATGGTCCGCCTCCGAGAATACGTTCACATTCGTTTTCCACGTGGCACTGCTTTTTGAAATTCTTCTAATTTCACATACACCTACATGAACACTTTCTATTAAAGTTTTCTATCTTCTGTGCCATGTTGCTATGTTGTTTTGAGTGCACAGAAATCCATTCTCATGCCCTCATGTACAGACCACAAATTTTGCAAAACAATACTCATGATCAAACAGCAACACCACTTCCCTGTTGAAGTCCTGTCACCTCCCCTGATAACCAGCTGTGCTATCCTTTAAGTAAGTGCCTTTGCATACAACCGTGCACATAATTACTTTTGACCCAGTCAGTAACTTTGGGCTTTCCAGGCAAATGTAGTTTAAATACATTAAAAGCTCCTGGAATGCCATCAGTTGGGAGGAATGCCAATGCAGGTTTTTGAACTCAAGTTTTCATTGTTGCCATATGGCATGGCCAATCCACTCAACTGAATTTTCTGCCAAATGTATTGGGCTGAGTGTAAAAAGCAAACCTTATTGGTAATACCTTCAAATTTACTTTTAGCAACCTTGATCGCACCTAATTCCTAATCAGTCATAGTGCTTTGGGGATTCAAAGGAAATCCATTTTCTTCTGCATAAATGCAGCAACATAGTAATTGATTTGCCTAGTCCAATGCAACCATCCTGTGATTGCGACTTCTGGGATTTTAAACATCAGGAATGTAAGACTTGAGTGATTTTGTTGTTTCAGAATTTCAATGTTTGGGATTACAGCATGCAGGATTGGGTTATTCAAGGTTATGATCCAAACCCATTACATTAATAACATTTTTAATAATCATTTAAAATATTTTTCCACTTCCTTGACACAGGCTGAAAGATGTGTTCATTTCTTCCCCTATTATGCTTTTTGTATTTTATTTTATTCCCATTTCATTGTAAAACACCTTCACATAAGACTATTGCCACAAATCTTTGTAATTCATATAATTGTGAATTATACTTAAAAACATAAAATGACTGCTATGTCTCATTACTACATGTAACATAAATTATACCTTAGAATTATTATTTGACCTCAGATTTTTATATTGTCCTTTACCTTATCTTATATGCATGCTTGACTTTTTTTTCCTTTGGCTTATTTTATTTACTTGTTTTAGGGTATCTTGTGAACCCATAGAGTTAGGTTTTATATTATTTCTCTACAAATACATCTGAGAGTTTTTTCTCTTAATGAGGAGTCTAGACCACTTATGTTAAGTGACCTATTTGATAAGTTTGGTCCAATTTTTTTTTTTTTTTCTCTTTATATTTTTATTTCCTTGTTCTGTATTTTGCTGTATGGATTGTGGTTTTTTATTTCATTTAAGATTATTCATGAAATTTTATTCATTTAATGTTTTGGTGCACATATACGGTAGAGAGCTTTATGAGATACCTTCTCAGCCCATGTGCCCTTGCCAAGAGTGTTCCTCCTCCCATATGGGTGAGCTCGTGGCAACCATGTTTGTACAATCCGACCCTACGACACTGGCCCTGGTCAAGTGAACCAGAGGGAGCTGTCTGAGTCCACCTGGGCTGATCAGAATCTCTCTGCCAGGGATCAGCTCTCTCAGTCCCTTTGGGGTTCTCTCTAGAAGTCAGACAATATAGAAGCTGGAACTGTGTTTGAGTGTGCACCATTCATGGAGGAAACTGACAAGAAAGAAAAGAAATGAAGTTGAGGTAGAGACATATCCAAAAGTATCCTGGAGGACAGAGAGGACAAGAGGGCTGGGGGGCGGACAAAGAGAAGGTGAGGGGGAGGGGAGAGACTGGTTGAGAAGCGCAATGGTTCTCTGCTGCCTGAATCCAGCACTTCATGGATTCTGCTGAGAAATCCCAGTCATTTTCCAGTGGCACCAACCTGGCATTGGCTTTTGGACATGCTTAAAGTGTCTCTTTTTTTCCCCCCAAGATGTGACACGTGGGTTCTTCCAGGAGGACTCATCTTCCTGAAGTTCACCGACATGGAAGATGCATCCTCAGATGGTCTCCTGCTACACCCTTCTCTTGGGTTCCTGGTTCTCTGCAGCCTACGTCCATTCCAACATTCCCATCCCTTCCCCTGCTGACCCAGCTGGAGTCCTTCTTTAAGAATATGGATGGCTGGATCTTTCCCTCACACCCGCCTGGTCCTCCTCTGGTCTACAAGAAACATGCACCTTCCACTCCAGGCCTGCCACCATCCAAGGCAGTTGGAAGAAGCCCTGAGCTCTCTAGGAGGGTTTTCTTTCAGCTCCCCTCACTAGGCTTGAGGTGAGGGAAGCATCTCTCCCATGGAAGGAGCAGAAATCCCAGCACTCCTGACAGCTCTTTGTACAGTAACACTCTCTGGCATTTCTAGCCTCAAGCTTCTATGAGCATCAGACTGTTGAGTGAGGGACCACAAAATTAGCGATTGGCCACCGTCTTTCCAGATGCTTCTTAGGTGACCAGCCCTTTATTTTGGAACATGGAAGGAGACAGCAATATTGCCCCAGGGTATAGACTGACTGAGCTGATTTCCATTTCTACAAATATAATAGGCACATACGTGTGATATTTTCTAAGTTCTGTGTACTCCCTCAGAATAAAGGGTCATTATTTATACAAAATCCATGTAATGAATAGATTCAGTTGGAAATATTTCAAAGCCCATAGTGATCTGAGTGGTTGCAAGGTTAATTCATTTGTTGATTGTTTTTCTCTCACTTGGCCTATTTCTTATAAGATTAAAGTGAATAATGCTTCATAACAACAACTTCTATTTGCTTGTTTTTTAGTATTTACAACATGTTTCAGATTAATCATTTTATTTTATCTTTATAGCACTCCTTCAGGGCTTAGCCTCATACTGCAGAGGATAAAGCTAGCATGAAGAAACATTAATCCAGATCTATTGGCTTGAAGTTGAGTGCTCATTTTATACCACTACTCACTTAAATAAATACACAAATACAGTTGAAAACAACAACAGCAACAACAAGGGCCATGGACAACCTGCCTGCAAAAGAGATTTCAATGATACTGGTCACATCCCAGAAGAGGCAGCTATCATTCATAGTCCAATCTCAGCCACAAGTGTTGTAGCTGATGGTAGCCGGCAGGCAGGTCAGGAGTCGAATGAATTAAATGCCCCTCTTTATGCCAATGGATCAGGATTCCTAGTGGGGTAGAAGCAGGGTGAGGGAAGCATGTAAGAATTTTCTTTCCTGAAACCACCAAACAAAAGCACCTCTATTTGTAAAGAAGTCTGATCTCCAGTGCTCTGCAGTTCATGAAGTTGTGAAGACCACGCTCATCTCAAAGTCCAGCAAATAAGACACAAGACTACAAAACACGAGCATCTTGACTTCCCTGCACATCACACTCCTGGCGTTTTTCCTGAGCTCCGATTCCCACCCAGGTCCAGCGCGATCCCACAGGAATGAAAGTGCTTACGACATACCCACGGTGCCTCCCTCCCCATCACTTCCAGCTGCGGTTGTCCCACCCAACTGCTGTTTTGAATTAAGATTAGTAAATACATTTGAAATTGAAATCAGCTTTCCCTCCTGGACTTCCCCTTGCTCTCAATTTCCAGCCCAGTCTCAAGGCATGATAAACACATATACAATTTGTGTATGGAATCAATTCATTTTCTCCTTTCATTGTACTTTTTTCATTTGCAGCTTCTTAGCACCTGGAAGCTTTGAGATAGAATTCCCTGCCCACTCTTACTCCCACCTGAGTCACTGAATAGTGTGTTTTGTAAGTTTCTCTAAATAAGCCGATAAAGTCTAACTTACTCTTTTTATGGGTTGTGTAAGATTCTATTTTGCTGATATTCCAAAATTTGTCCAACCCTTTCTAGCAATAGCACATGGTCTTTCCACAATTGTTACCTTTATAAATAGATCTGCGACCAGCATCTTGGTCCTGTTTTTTTTTTTTTTTTTTTTTGGCAGTGTAATGGAGTCAATCTTTTATTGACTTAACCACTCTCTTCCTATTTTGAATATCCCTTCTATGAGGACAAGTTCACTTAGGGATGATGGGTATGTAATTGAATCTCCTCCTAAACAGCTGCTGAGTAACAGGTGTTGATGGCAATTATCCATATGATTTTTATTTATTTTTATTAGTATTAGATCATAGCTGTGTACATTAATGCGATCATGGGGCACCATGCACTGGTTTTATGTAGAGAAAAGGGAACACTTCTACACTGCTGGTGGGAATGCAAATTAATACATTCCTTTTACAAAGATGTTTGAAGAACACTTAGAAATCTAAAAATAGATCTGCCATTCAATCCTGTAATTTCTCTACTAGGTATACACCCAGAAGTCCAAAAATCACTTTATAACAAAGATATTTGTACCAGAATGTTTATTGCAGCCCAATTCACAATTGCTAAGTCATGGAAAAAGCCCAGGTGCCCATCGATCCACGAATGGATCAATAAATTGTGGTATATGTACACCTGTTTTGTTTTTGATGTTTATGCTTGCACTTCTACAAGATGGATCCCCGGGAGTTAAATGCTGAGCCAAAGTGTATGTCTATTTTCAAGTTTCATGGGTGTTATCAAATTGCTTTCCCAAGGGGCTGAAACAATTTATATTTCCCACTGCAATGGATGAAATTCTCTCTTCTCCCACATCCATGGTATTTTCACCTACTAATTTTTACCAGTCTGATGGTTAGAAGTGATATTTGGTTATTACCTTAATTTGTAATTTCCTCGGCTGTGAGGGAGGTGGGGGGTATGTTCACATGTTTAATTGGCTTTATTATTTTCTTTATTTGAATTTACTCTCCTATGAAGTATCTATTTATATTCTTTGTTCATTTCTAATGAGAGTTTTGTCTATTCATTATCAACATATAAAGTTTCTTTCTAATGTTGAGATTAACCTCTAACCTGCCATCCATATCACATATATTATCGGCATTTGACTTTAATATATAAACTCAACTTATCCTTTCTATTAAATTTTAAATATGTTATTTGTTTTCTATCAAAACATGTTCTTCTCTCCTTGATGGTATATTTGTACTTTAACATTTATTGGTTTAAATCAACTGGGATTCATTTTCTGTATAAGGTGTGGGGAAGAAAGTTACTTTATATTTTTGAAATTTTAAATAACTTCTTAACAACATCCATTGAATCAACTTTTCTGTTCCCACTGATTTACAATAGCACTTTAATTATGTTTAAAATTCTTATGTGTTTTAGGGCCCTCTCATGGGCCTGTTATGACTCAGCAAGCCAGCTATTTTTATAATCAATTTAAATGTTTCAAATTTGGTAGGATAAATTATTTCTCTCTTCTCCCACTTCATCTTTTAAAACAAGACGTGAGAAATTCTAGGGTGCTAATTCAGATGAACTTTGGAATGGTATCTTCAAATTTCGCTAGGATTTTGATTGGAATGACATTACTCATCTACACTAATTTAGGTACCACGAGCATCTTTAGCTGTTAGAAACAAGGATGATCTGTTCAGACAAGCCTGGATTCAGACCTCAGTTTTTTAATTTAGCTATCTTTATATTTATTATTAGAGCTACTCGTATATTTTTAATAGTTTTTTTTTGCCTTTGTGAATAAAATTCCCTCACCTTTAAAAGCAAGTTTAAATATACTTTAAATTTCAAAGACATTTTAAAGAAATAAGTATTAATAATTCTATGCCATAATGCTATGGAAGGACATATAACTCAGAAGATCTTGGGAAGAATTGAAAAGTGAAATTCTTTGAAATTGTAATAAATGATTCCAACAAGACGTCTGTTTGAATAGGGCAACTGGCTAGCAGCCTCTGCCGTCTTCTCACTGATGTCTCCCTAAAATATTCTCCAAGACACAGGAAAGGTTGAAAATGTAAAACGAACCTGAAAACTAAGACAGGCAGCTGACCTAATGTTAGCTTCCGAGAGGAAGTGACAGTAATTACTGTCAGATGACATGGGACTGAGAAAAAGGCAGTCAGGGCTTACTTATCTCATGGAATATTTTGGCTTTGCTTAATGAAGCAGAAGCTGCAAAGAGAGGACGGTGCCTCGCACCCCCCTATACCCCCCAATGTACACCAGGAGGCGAGGATTTAGGACTTGTGCCAGAAAAGGAAATGGTGCAATCATTCTGCCTCTAAGATGCCAATTGTGGAGTAGACCAGCATGTTGGCTCCTCTGCTTCTTACTTAATCTCTCTTATTTTTATTTATTTAGTTATTCAAAGACCTAGAGAAAGATTCAACCAAACTATGGGCAGCCAATCTCAGTGGGTCCTCAGGTGCTGCGTTGTGAAGCAGGGAGAGGCTGCATTAGCATCTTTCTCGCTGATTCCCACTATCCCATCTCTTATGGCCGTCTTTCCCTCTTCCACCAGACATGCCTTTTAGGTGTTGTGGGGCAACAGGTGCAGAGGGGTGTGTTCTGGTACACTCCCATGGCCGTCAAGGTAAGTCCCCTCTCTTGTTTTACTGTTTATCTATTTATCCACCCTTTCCAGGCCTCACTCACATTCCTATTTCCTAGTGGTCCTCTTGTTTTGAACGGGAATCCTGAGATTCTAGATAAAATACATCAATTTTTTGTTATTGTTTATGCTTTTAGCATTAGGTGTAAGAAGGCTTTTCCAGGTGTTTGCTTCAGGTAGACCTGCTATTGACAACTATATAAACTGTAAAAAACCCCAAACAACTATTCACAGGTGTTGGGCAACCACCAACATAGGGCTGTGATTCTTGAGAAATGAGAAGCATGTGAGGTTCTGGCCTTCTCCCAGGGGGTGTTTTCCAAACCATGACACAGAAGTATGGAGCCCAACCATGCAGTACAATCGCACACGATGGAAGAAACAGAGATAGGAGTTTGGGTTTGCTAAGGTGGCTGGGATTTGGGTGGCAGGGCACTGGAGTGGAGGAAGCTGTAGAAAGGAAGCTAAAAAAAATCTGTTTGAAATTGTTGCTTGTTTCCTTGGCCTACTCCAAAGCTATGCATGCCCAAGATGAAACTTGCAGCTGCTGAGAAGCCAAAAGCTGAATGGACATTTTAGAGGTCAGAGAAGGGGGATACATTAAATTTCTGGCTTGTTCAGAGTTGCAAAGACTTTGGTGAATACCTCTGAGAGCCCAGAATGGCCATACGCTAGGACAGGGTTTTTCAACCTTTTTTTTTTTTTTTTTTTTTTTTTAAATCTCACAGTACACTTGAACCTATAGTTAAACTTCCCTAGCACACTTAAATTATGCTGATTAAAAAAAAAGAATATATGTACTGTGCTTTGAACTTACTTTGAAAATAATTTTGTTAATGATCTCTAAAAATTTTTGCAGCACACCTAAGCTCCTCTTGCAGCACACTGCTTGAAAATTGTTGCCCTCCATAAAAGGGCAGTGTCCTAGGAATAAAACAAGCCACTGAGACCAGGGCAAGGTAAGCGAGGTGCTCAGGGTGCAAACTTGCAAGCCCCTGAGAGTGAGGGCCTCTGTTATCTCTGCTCTGAGTGCCTCACTTGCCAAATCCTAGTGTTGGCCCCACAGAGAAGGACTTCACAGAACTTCAGTGTAAGTTACACACTGAAGATGACACAGAAAAAGAGGGATAAAAATGGATGAAAAAGGCCTATTTTGGTATAGAATTAATTTTTTTTTTTTAAACAACCAAACCAACATTTCAGAATTGAAATATCTGGACTTTTTTTTTTTTTTTTTTAATGAGTGAATAGCAACAGAATGGTGGGGCAGAGGAAGAGTCTGAATTCAAACACAAGTTGATAGAAAATAGACAAATGGCATCATAGAGAGAAAAGAATGAAAAATGAAACACCGAAAATCTAGAAACAGAGGGCAAGAACAATGTGAAATATGGTCAAAGGTTTAACATACATGTAAATGAAGTTCAGAAACTGAGAATTAAATTACTATAGAATTCAAAACCAGAAACACCAATAGAAAATCTCTCAGAATTTCTAAAAACAGTACACTTATAAATGACCCATATGTCAAAGAAAGAAATTATGATGGAATTTAGTTAATTATTCAGAGCAGATTATGAAAATACATTGCAGAAATAGGAGGATGCAGTTGCTTAGTAGAGTTTATAAATTTCAATGCATGTATTAGAAAATAAAGTCTTAGAAATAACTTAAGCATTCAATCCAAGAAGCTAGACAAAGAATGCAAATTAAATCCAAAGAAAGTAAAAAAGAAGAAATAATAAAATTGAGAGTAAAAATTAACTAAATAGAAAAGAGACATACAACAGAGGAAAGCAACCAGGACAAAAGCTTGATCAAATGTTTTATTAAAAACATTGATAAATCACAGGAAGACTATGCAAGTAAAAAAAAAAAAAAAAAGAGAAAGAGAAGCACAAATGACCAACTTCATGCATATAAAAAGGAACATTGTTATAGATCTTTAGTATTTAAATAATGATAGGTGGATGCTATGAAGACCTTTAGACTATTAAGTTGAAAACTTACCATATATACTCGAATATAAGCCGAGTTTTTTAGTTCGGGTTTTTCAGCACAAATTTTCTACCGAAAAAACTCGGCTTATACTCGAGTATATGGTAAATCAAATGAATAAATTCCTTTGGAGAAAACATCATAAGGAACAGGAAAAGAAATATAAAAATTTAAATATTCTATACTTTCATAAAATGAATAAAATATCTTCTAACAAATAAAGCTTCTGGACCAGATGGCTTTACTAGTGAAACCCTCTATAGATTTAATAAAAATATCAACCTTACACAAATTCTTTGTGAGAATTAGAAGGAAAACACCTTTTCATCATTTTACAAAGCCAGTATAATCTTGACCCTATGACCACATAAGGGCACAGCAACAAAGGAAAATAAAAACCAATGTTTCTTATGAACATAGGTGCAAAAATCTTAAACAAACTGTCAGCAACATAAAGCAAGAGAGAATACACATGACCAAGTAGAACTTGTTCTAGGAATGAAACTTGCTTTTAACATTCTAAAATCAATGTAATTCCTCATACCTACAGATTAAGAGAAAAATTATGAAATTATCTCATTTGATGCAGAAAAGGCAATTTATTATGTTCAACACTGATTTATCATAAAACTCTGGATAAACTATGAAAGAACCTTCTAATTTTGATAAGGAATATCTATAAAAATTACAGATAATGATATACTCAGTGGTGAAATATTGAACACTTTCTCCCTGATTTCAGGAATGAGACAAGGATGTCCCACATTACAACGTACATTCAACATTATACTAGATGTTCTGCTCAGCTCAATAAGGTAAGAAAAGAAGCAAGTATAGAAAGGTAGGAAAACATTATAATAGTCCTTATTCTCAGATAACATGATTAGACAGAAAATTCAAAGGAGTCTAAAAGTTATTACAATCAATAAGTAAATTTAATAGGATTTTTGAATTCAAGGTCAGCATGAAAACAATATTATTTCTATATGCTAGCAATTTGTAATATACCAGGAGATATGTAAGACCTCTATACTGAAAACTGAAAAATGGTTGATATTAAAGAAGACCTATGTAAATGGCATAATATCTATTTGTTGCTGTATATGAAATTACCACAAACTTAGCACATGTCCATCATTTCAATGTTTCTGTGTGTCAGAAACTTGGGCACAGCTTAGCTGGGTTTTATACCTCAGGATCTTACAAGTTTGCAAAGCAGGTGATGGTAGACAGTGTTCTCATCTGAAGATTTGACTAGAGAAGAATTCACTCTCACACTTAATTAGGTTATTAGCAGAATATGTTTCCTTATTGTCATAAAACTTTGAGAAGCTTTACTGGCTGTATGCTAAAAGTCATTCTTAGCTTCTATGGGCTGCCCACAGTTCCCTGTCATGTCACCCTCTTTTTAGACAGTTTGCAAGGTGATGGTTTGCTGCTTCAAGATCAGTAGGAAGGCAAGAGTAAACCTGAAAGCAAGATGAAGTTTTACATGATGTACTGTAGTCTTAGCAGGGACAGCCATCATTTGGGTCATATTCTATTGGTTAGAAGCAAGTTTCAGGTCCCCCACACACAAAAAAGAGGGATTATAGAGAAGAATAAACCCCAGGGGGTGGGGATTATGAAAGCCATAAATAGTGATGAGTACCATGTCCATGGATTGAAAGATTTAATGTTTTTAAAATGGTGATTATTTTCAAATTAATTTATAGATTCAGACTATCATAATTGAAATTATGGCAATTCTTGATGTTGACAGATCTGCCAAATCAAGTTGCCAGATTTCCAAATTATACACTTTAAAAATTATAGGGAAATGCAAAGATTTTAGAAGAGGCAAGGCAATCTTGAAGAAAACAGACTTAGAAGACTTTCACCACCAGATTTCAAATCCTACTATAAAGCTACAGTAATTTGGATACAATGATATTAACATGAGGATAAGCAAATATTTAATAAGAATAGACCAAATTAGTCCATAACTAGACGTGCACGTATCATAGCATTTGATTTATAACAAAGGTACTATTGTAATTCAGGGTAACAGCATAATATTCTTAAAAAATAGTGCTAAAGCAGTTGTGTATTGATATGAAGAAGATGAGCTTTGACTCCCTACTTTATACTACAAAATAAATT
Source organism: Loris lydekkerianus (assembly GCA_963574355.1). Lineage (NCBI taxonomy): Eukaryota > Metazoa > Chordata > Mammalia > Primates > Lorisidae > Loris > Loris lydekkerianus. The sequence continues at coordinate 2,902 of CAUYPK010066371.1, read as the reverse complement.
CATAGTGGATTTAATCAAATAATACTTAGATACTCTTAAAGAAAATGCAGAATAATAATAATATCTTCACCACCTCGGGATAGCAGAGATATCATAAACAGAATCCCAGAAGCATGAAATATAAGAGAAAATTGTATTTTTGACTTTGGTTTAATTATGAAATTATATTTATCACACAATGTCATTAAGAATGTGAGTAAGCAATTTTCAGACTAAGACTAAGAGAAAATATTCACAATGCATTTATCAGTCAAGGAACCTGTATTCAGATAATAGAAATACAACCCCAAAAGAAAAGACAGCTGTTTATTAAATAATGGAAAAAAATCTTGAACGGGCATCTCACAAAAAAAGATAAATGGTGAATAAACCAATTTTAATAGTCAGTAGGGAAATATAGATTAAAACCACAATGTGATACTTCTACAAATTGACCAGAAAATCTACTATCAAAAAGACTGAAAATATCAAGTGTCAGTTATGATGTGTAGCAGTTGGAACTGATCGTGTATGGTTGGTGGAAAGTAACTTTGTTCAAACACTCTGGGAAGGAGGCAATTTCATCACCCTTTACCTGCACCTACCCTGTGACTTTGCAATTCTACTCTCAGGCATAAACCTGGTAGAAACAAGTGTACATGTTCCCAAAAAGAAATATGCAAGAATGAATATAACAGTCTTTATATAATGACCTCAAACTGGGAAAAAACTCAGTGTTAGCTAGAGAAAGAATGTGCACATGGTGCTGTATTCATGCAGTGGGGTACTGTACACTGTACAGCAAGCAAGAGAACAAACTCCTGATGCACACACAGATGGATCTTACAGACATTTTGTTAAGCAAAAGAAACCACACTCAAAAGAGGATATATTCCTAATTATGTTTATAATATTCAACAACAGTCAAAATTAATATGATGTTAGACATCAGAATAGTGGCCAGGAATTTATTTTTCCCAGGAGAGAGCACAGTGGAACTTTTTGTGGTGTTACAGGTATCTCTGTTTTGATCTTTGTAGTGATTACATAGTTGCATATATTTGTAAAAAGTCATCTTTATGCCCATGATTTTGGACTTTATGTGAATTATGTCTCAATTAAAAATAGAAAAAGCAGAAGGTGAACAGAGTGAGGCTGAGGTTGGTGGTGGAGAGGATGAGGAAGGTCTTGGCTGTTTAAAGTCTTATTTCTGAAGGTCACTATCATATGACAAAGGCTTTGCCTCAGTTCATTTTCCTCCCTGTGTACTTTCCATTTGCCTTCCTGGTTTGTGATGGAAAATTAAGTTTATAAGAAAGACCACAGACCTGCCCAGACCTCCGTAAGAGCTGTGCCTCAAACGTGATGGCCACCTGCCCAGACCTCAGTAAGAGCTGTCCCCTGACCCCTGACCCATGACCCACATCCGCTGGGCCTCCGCATGCCCTGACCAGGAACTACAAGAGTGTGCAACCCTGTGTCCTCTCTCCTGAACCCTCCCTGCCTCCACACTGGCCGCTTATCTGGCCAGAGATTCTGGTAGCCGTGTGCCCTCCAGAGCTCTCCCTGCCTCTGTGCAAAGCCCATCTCCTGGCCAGAGACTTCTGGAGCCTTGGGCTCTCTGTGCCAAAGTCACTGGGCACCAGACACTCTCAGAACCATGTGCACTACCCCCAGCCCTGTTGCTGGATGTGGGTGTGTCACACTCCAGATCTGCATCCACAACCAGAACTCCCTGGCTGGGGCAGCCCCAGAGGAACAACACAGGGTCACTCCCTACAAAGATCCAGCAATAATAGAGTGATCCTGCTGGGGTCTAATCTCGGAGAGACACCTCCCCAACTCTGAGGACTGCCAGAGGCAACGGTGAAAAACAATCATGAGGCAAAATCAACATAAAAACTCTGGCAATATGAATAATCAGAGTAGATCAACTCCCCCAAGGGTCAATGGGGAAGACACAGCACAAGATCCCATGCACAAACAAATAGCTGAGATGTCAGAAATCGAATTCAGAATCTGGATAGCAAATAAGATCGAGTTAGAATTCCAAGCAATAACCCAAAAGATATCTCAAGAATTCAACGAATTCAAAGACCAAATGACCAAAGATTTTGACACATTGAGACAAGAAGTTGTAGCCCTCAAAGACCTGCGAAACACAGTAGAATCCCTCAGTAACAAAATGGAGCAAGCAGAACAAAGGATTTTTGACATTGAAGACAAAGTTTTCAAACACTCCCAAACTCTCAAAGAGGAAGAGAAATGGAGGGAAAAAAACAGATCACTCTCTCAGAGAGCTCTGGGATAATTTGAAGAAAACCAACATTCATCTTATAGGAATGAAGTGGCTTCACAAGGCACAGAGTCTCTTCTCCATGAGATTATGAAGGAGAACTTTCCAGACATGCCAAGAGATTATGAAATTCAAATAGCAGACAGTTTCAGAACTCCAGAACAACTCAACCCAAATAAGACATCACCCGAACACATCATAATCAATTTCACTAAAGTAGATATGGAGGAGAAAATTCTGAAAGCAGCCAGACGAAAAAAAAGCATTATCCACAAGGGGAAGAGTAATTGAATAACTGCACATCTCTCTGATGAAAGCTTTCAAGCTAGAAGAGGATGGTCATAGGCTTTTAATCTCCTCAAACAAAATAACTTTCAACCCAGGACCCTATACCCAGCTAAACTGAGTTTCATTTATGACGGAGAGATTAAATACTTTAATGACATTCACATGTTGAAGAAATTTGCCATAACTAAACCAGTTCTTCAGGATATTCTCAAACCTATCCTCCATAAAGACCATCATAATCCTCCACCACAAAAGTAAATTTACCCAGAAACATTTGATCAAATTCCACCTTACCCAGTCACAAAAGGATTAAAAATGTCCACCAGGCTTTCAAAAGGC
>CAUYPK010066370.1:0-50766 GCA_963574355.1 Loris lydekkerianus | reverse complement strand
CCAAGTCCGATGCAAAAGCAAGAGGTTGTTTATTTACAAACTCGAGCCTGGGCTTCCTGCTCCTTACACAGCAGGAGAGCAGAGAAGCCCCAATCTCGAAAAGGAGGAAGATTTTAAGGGTACAGAAAAGAAAAAAGGGAGACATTGCATAAGAGCGCAGATCATGGGGCAAGGACGGGGGTCCAGGGAGGGAGCAGGTTGCCTAACGCCTTTGGTATGCAGCTACAAAATGAAGACTGAAGGACAAGATGAAGTTAGTTTTAACAAAATGTAGTTAACTTGGTCCTTACATTGACATCCTTACGAATTTAACTGCAATTTTACCTGAGATGAGTGTTTGGTGAGAGATAGTAAGATTTAATGAGGTTAAGGAAACTCCCCTGGTAGGTGCTTCAGCCAGCCTGGATCCCTCCTCCTGATCCCAGCACTGGGATTACCCCCAACCCTGCCACGCCCTCCTGTTGCCATGGAGACTGACTTTCTGGGGTGTCTTCCGCTTGTTCCAGGCCTTTACAATTCACTGGTGCAGGTCGGAGAGCTGAGATAGATTCTGAACCAGAAGAGTAATTGCTTTATCGATTATACTTTTCTGGGTAGAATATTTGCGTAACTTCTCTGGCCAGCTAAAATTACGCTGAAGACGAAGCTTTCTAGCTTGTACAGTTATTTTTCCATAGAAGTGGGCATGACAGGAAAGACTGCCAGGGGTCCCGAAGTCACTCTTTAAAGTGGTCAGCCAAAAGCATTTTTGACTTCATGAGCTAATTGGCGATAGATTAAAGCAGGCGTCCTCAAACTTTTTAAACAGGGGGCCAATTCACTGTCCCTCAGATGGTTGGAGGGCCGGACTATAGTTAATAAAAAACAACTATGAACAAATTCCTATGCACACTGCACATATCTTATTTTTGAAGTAAAAAACAAAACGGGAACAAATACAATTCACACTGCTTCATGTGGCCTGCGGGCCGCAGATTGAGGATGCTGGATTAAAGGATCAAAGGGATCCTGTTGCAAATGCATCTGGAATAACCCATCCCTCTTACACGCCACTGGAGTTTTTTTTATAGAAAAAGCATCTGGGCACCATCAAAGGCATAAAGTCCTCACTCTCCTGTGATACAGACACTTCACAGGTTTGAGGCATCCTCGAGGATGTGCAGGTCCAGCTACTCATAATCAGGAGTGTGGACTTAGCCACGGCGGCTCTGCCACCTGCTGGGTGTGTATCCTGGGCCAATGTCTTAACTTCTCTGAGTTCTGCTGGCCATTGCATCAGCCTTGTGGGGTGTGGTGAAGACCAAATGAGGGCCTGTGTGTGCCCCGCACGAGTCCCATCTCTTGGCCTCCTTGGGCTCCACTGAGGACAGCAGCTCAGCCACCTCAGGAAATTACAATCCCTTTAATATCACAAAAGATTTTCTAAACACCCAGGAGGGGCCAATTTCTATAATAAGCCCCCAACGCACACCGTCTGCATTAGAGAATTAAAAGATGACAGGATTATGTATGCGGCTCAAAAATTCGACAGGGGAGGTGCAGACCAGGAAGAAAAAGTGTTTTCTATAACTCAGGCATTTTCCTCCTTTACAAACTAACCACAATAGTGGTCAAATGTGGCCACTCTGATGGTTTCTCTTGTTGTTTTGGAGGCAGGCTCACTCAGTCGCCCTGGGTGGGGTGCTGTGGTGTCCTCACAGCTCTCAGCAACCTCGAACTCTTGGGTTCAAGAGATCCTCTTGCCTCAGCCTACAGAGTAGCTGGAACTATAGGTGCCTGCCACCACGCCCAGCCAGTTTTTCTATTTTTAGTAGAGATGAGGTCTCACTCTTGCTCAGGCTGATCTTGAATTCCTGAGCTCAAGTGATCCACCCCCCTCAGCCTCCCAGAGAGCTGAGATTACAGACTTGAGCCACCATGCCTGGCCCCACTTCAAATTCTTAACATTTGTTTACCATTTAACAAAAGCAGGGAATTTCTATTAATAAAAAGAGAGCTTTATAGAAACAGACTTACCTTGTCCAGTGGAATTAAATTAATGTTCTGAAAAAAACCCAGCCAGACATTTCCCATTTGCTGGGAGTTGTTCTCTGTCCAGTGTTTTGTCATGTCTATGTGATCCGCCCTCCAAACTAGGCAACCTCCTGGCCGATGAATTAGTTTACACTTAGGTAGTAAAAAGAAAGCACTCACACCTGGGAAGACTGTAACTTAATAACAAATACTTATCAATGTCTATGAAATTTCAGGCATGCTCTAGGCTCTGGAGATTCTGCAGTAAACTTATGTTCCAGAGAGAAGTGAAGAGGCCAACAGGTGGCACAGCCGATGGGAACACATGGCATAGATCAGTACAGCGGGGTGAGGAAAAGTTTATACAAGACGGCCTTGCAGAGAAAGTGGCATCGAGCAGAGACCAGAAGGAAGGGAGGGGCAGAACCGTGAGGACAGCTGAGCCAGGATGAGCCTGCAGGCAGGACAGACAGGCCCGTCTGAGTTGGGAACAAGCGACTCAGCGTGGGACTGTGGGACTGGCACCAGGCAGCTCGTGAACCGCTCAATCCTGCCACTTCGGCTTGCCTTTCCCCTTTGCTGGATCATTCCTGAAGGAGGGTGGGGGAGGGTTTTTTCCTGGTTAAACATCACTCTGGGTCGGGCCACGCGCTCTGAATGTAGATTTCAGTGGAATCACCAAAGCCAACGGCTTCTCTTCTCAGCCCACCCCCTATTGTAGCTCAGTGTAAGTTCAGGTCTCCTTTTCTCCTCCCCTTCTAGACTTGTCTCGCTTTTCAGTGAATTCTCTCTCAGGGAAGGTGTCTGTGTCTAACCCAATTTATTTACTTTTTCCCTCCTCCTGGCTCGTGTCTTCTGCGGCATCCCCCACCTGAGTGTCATCCATAAATCATGTGACACTTGCTCCTACGTCATCCATCAGGGTGTTGATTCAGATCAATGTGATGGCAGATTGTTAAGATACTCCTGAGACACCTTCCCACAACTGGGCTTAATACCACTTTTGCTTGTGATTTCTAACCACTCTCAGCCCTGCTTTGAATCTTTGGGCTACATAAGGACAATGAAATTGTTCCCAAGACACTGTGTGCTCAGCAAAACCCTCCCCTGACCTCATCCCTTTATGCTTGACTATGACAAGAAGGGTACTGCTGTCTTTAGGATAATCTCATCAGCTTGTTTGTGGTCATTTAAATGCAAATTGTTCTTTATTTATTCCTGGTTTTCTGAGTCCTCAATTTTACTTTCCTAGGATTTATTTCTCATTTTTTTAAGCCAACAATTGCATATATCATAGACCAATTTTCACTACCTTTTTCTATTTTCTTTCTACATCACTATCACATGTTGTCGGTCTTTTTCCAATTTTCTGACATCCCCCTGGGTGCAGAGTAATTTTTCAGAAATAATTATTCATTTTTACTGCACTATTGTTCAGTAAGCATATTGGTCAAATTCTTTTATTCCTCAGAGCCACGTATCCTGCAGAGCAGCTGATTTATGCATGTTCTGTTTGCCAAATATTCTTCTACCTGTTTTTTGTCCAAACTTATCTCTAAGTTTATAATTCTCCAAGTTTTACTTTTCTATACTTATTAGAAGAGTTTAGCATTGCAGGGTTTCAGCATTTTCATTTCACTGTGATAGTATTTTCCCCTTTTACTTGTAGATCTGTGTTCTCTCAAGCTTCTGGACCTATGTTTTTGCAACTCAGGATGAGCTTACAGATTCTAAAGTGATTGCTAAGTGTAAAGTCTGTTTCAACTCATGTGTACTTTCCTCTGCTGAGCTTAATTGACAGAGTCCATTGTCTTGGCCACTCATTATTCTTGTCTCAATATACAGAACTGACCGGTAATCCTAAGAATTTCGGACACATGACTGAATAAATTTTTCCCTTTGTCATAAACATATGGTTAGAAACTAGAATAAAAGAATCATGCATTATAAATTTCTTTCAGAACAAATACCAATGGAATTTGCTGATCAGATCAGCTTCTTAGAAACTACCAAGTTTCTCATCTTCCAAAAGCATCAAACTTTCCACTATATGAATAGTTTGGCACTAGTTATTCACACTTTTCCTTAGAGAAATAAGTTTTTCAACCTAACCCCTTTTTTGACGTGACCTTGCCAAGTCAAGATGATCTGGCAAAGCGTTTTTCTGGCATCTGTTCAGCTGCTAATGAAATCCTAACTCAGTTTATACCTCCACCCACCCACTGGAGAATCCTGAAATCAGAGAGTACATTCTTGCTATTTATTCTTAGAATTTAATCCCAGGCCCTTATTTTACTAAAGACAAATGTTTGACCTCAATGGGTGAGGACACTTTAATTTGTAACCACTCTGTGCCAGTAACTAGTCCAATAGAAAGCTCTGTTTATGATGCAATGATCCTTATTTTATTTTTTTATTCGTTTTTAATTTTTGCAGTTTTTTGGGCCGGGGCCAGGTTTGAACCCACCAACGCTGGTATATGGGGCCGGTGCCCTACTCCTTGAGCCACAGGTGCCGCCCTGACCCTTATTTTTAACAAGTTTTTTTATGAGGTGGCATGGCACTTGGCTTTGGGGTTGATTTGGAACACACTCAGGTGAAGCCTCATTTCATTTGGAGTTGTTAGCAAGAATTATGTAGTTGCTATGCCATTTTATTTTATTCAGATAACAGTAGATTTGGATTGATTAACTTCAGCAAAAAAGCACTGGAACAACTGAAAATACTAAGTTTCCTGTTCTGATAACCACATGGCCAAGTCATCTTTTGCCCTGGATGCCCCATGCAAGGGCAGCACAAATTAACTTCTCATTGCAACTGATTACAAAGAGGGAGCAGCCTGGGGGTGGTAGACTCCCCCTGTAGCTTACAAGAAACTGTTGTTCTGGTCTTCTGAATGTATCGGCAGTAAGCAACATCTTTGATAGTGAGGGTTTTAGGTAACAGCAGTCCTGGTACTTAGACTAATGTATGCACATACTTTAAAGAGATCAGAGCAGGGATTTAACAAGTTAGAACTGAATCTTTGTTTGTAAATGATATTCATAATATTCTTATGAATCATGTGCTTGTGCTATTAGAGGAGAAATTTCAAAGTTCTAAAATCTTTCTAAAGTCCTAAAAGTCTTACACATAAACAAGTCGTGTGAAAAGGAGAAACTAGTGAATATCTGAGCATTTTATCAGCCCAGACATGACTCAGTAGGGAACTGTCTGTATGCCTACTATTCCTTTTAGAGAGAGTAAAATCACTTCCTTGTTTCTCAAGATCCTGCCTGATTAGAGCACCAGAGGGCAGGACATGGTGCTGGGGGTCTTCTGGGAAAGGAACACATGGGCTTTCCTCTACCTTGGGTTGAGCACCTACAGCCCCACATGGCCAGGGCCCTCATGCCCTGTTTGGTGGCAGAGGAGGCCTTTGACTGGTGTGGCTGCTGCAAGGCCCCTTGAGCTCCTTTGATGCCATGGTGTGACTAACAGTTTTAGTTGGGAGTTCTAACTTCAAGTGAAAAAATCAAAACCAGAGTGGTACCTGTGGCTCAAAGGAGTAGGCGCCAGCCCCATATGCTGGAGGTGGCAGGTTCAAACCCAGCCCCAGCCAAAACAGAAAGAGAGAGAGAGAGAGACAGACAGAGAGAAGAAAGAAAGAAAGAAAGAAAGAAAGAAAGAAAGAAAGAAAGAAAGAAAGAAAGAAAGAAAGAAAGAAAGAAAGAAAGAAAGAAAGAAAGAAAGAAAGAAAGAAAGAATCAAAACCAAACATCTTTAAACATATTCAACCTTTGGAATTGACTTCACTTGCAGTGGGATCAAGTTGATTTCGCCCTCTGGACCTGGATCGCCTTCAGCCGGTTGGATCTCCTGGACTTGGCTTGTGAGGCTGTCCCTGCAGGAGCTCACCGGCTGCCTGGCTCACCCCCTCTGGTTGCTTCCAGAAGTGGCAGAACACATTGTTCCTGTTGAAGGTCTTTGGTTAACTTTGTTTTCTCCTCTTCCCCCAAAGGACTCTTGTTGCAATGTGTTCACGTTCTGCCTTTCCAGGCCATGAGAACATTGAGACCAGACACTTTTTATGTGGTGTCCCCAGTGAACTGAACACCTGTGAGGTTGAAGGATCTGTCGGTCACAGCTTGTAAGTCACAGATGAATCAAGGGAAACCCAGGCTGCACGGTGACGAGCTTTCATTAATCACATGCCACGACACCGGCTTCAGACATAAGACACAACAAGTGGATTGACTCCAAGTGTTCCAAAATTGAGAGCCTAGTCAGCTGAATTGTACCAGAAGTACAACTGAGTGGCTTTTCAGAGACGATTCCCTGGTTTACCCAGAAAACAAGCAGGATCCCCTGTCGCCTGCCTGCCTGCCTCCTCCAGGCATTGCCCTGCAGTTCACTAGAGCCCCAAATGCCGCCAAACCTTACAAGGAAAGCTGTTCTAGGCAGCAAAAGATCCTGATGCTGTTTGTCTGGCCTCTTAGGCTTGAAGAAGAGCATCCCTCTCAATACAGTGGTTTTATGGCCAGTCCAGAGGAAAAGGGTGCCAATAAAACCGACACTGCGGAGGCACGTCTGGGAACCATCCAGATGCCCACCCTTTGGGCCATGTGTCTTACACATGCACCCTTTCTCTGGGTTCTAGATTCTGTGCTTGGGAGTGGGTTTTGGTGGCATTTGGGGGATTTTCTTTTTCTTTTTATATTTGCGTTTAGCTAATGGCAGATTGAAACCACTTGCTGTGCAAATATTTTTACAAACTTTATGTTCCCTAATATTTCATATTCAGAATAAGGAAAATTAGAGAGGAAATGAACACAGTAGCCAAGGGCCCCTAGCCTTAGGATACATCATCTTCCATGAGGGTAGGGGACGGGCACAGCTCACTCAGCTCACTGGCCACCCCACACCATCTCCTAAAAAAAAGAAGGAACCGGGTGGACCAGACTGTGTATTTTATGAGGAAAAGGAGTGACGCTCGCTGACAGCTGTGAGTGACAAAGACTTCCTCTTCCTTGGCTGTGTTACAGGGTGTAGTTTGGGTTGGCTCCTGCAGAACTCGGGGTGCAAGCTAGTGACAAACAGGGAGGAAGCGCAAAGCAAGGAGCCCGGGGCCATCCCCCTGGGGCTCCCGGCGTGTGGAGGGGCTCTTGGTTTGGCACAGAGAGCCCTGTGTTGGTGCAGAGCACGGCTGGAGTCGATGGAGAGGTGGGAAGAGTGAGGGAATAATACACAGAACACTAAAGTGACCACTTCTGGATCCTTTGTGACAACCTATCTGTGTGTGTGTTGCTATAAAAGGCATAAAGCTAATCTGTTTTCCAAAGAACCTGCATCTGGACACCTGGTGATAGACCCACTCTAGTTTCCCTCCTTCTCCACCCATGAGCAAGGCTAGACACAGAACTTGGTCCTCAAACAAAAGATCCAGTCAATTAAGAGAGGGTGGACCCAAGTCTGTTGTCACATAGGACTTCAAGGGCGTTGTTTATCGTTTCAAAGCATTTATGGGCATGCTCCTAATTCCTTTAAAGTTTGCTGGGCATTTGACTCTATAAAAAGTGCCGATGTTCATGCAAGTTGGCTGCCCTTTTTATTAATACATCCCCTTTTATCGTATGTGCTAAGGCAAATCAATTTTGGGAAAATCAGTACATAACCCCCTACTACCACCCTAAAATGCAAAGAAGAGAGACCTAGAGGCCATTCTTTTCACCTAATGGCATGCCAAATGGCTCAAGTTACAAATAAAGCCATAAATGAAAAGGTAGATTTCCCTAAGTAATCAGAAAAGCGGCCTGTTCACCCCATATCAGAGATATTTGGATTTTGCTACCAACAGAGAAAATAAAGACCCTGGGTGGGAGCGGAAAGTCCCCCTCGCTGCTGATATTTCTAAGGCAGTCTGGTAAGGGCAGGTGGTAAGGTATGGGGACACCTTTTGTGTTGTTGTTTCACCAAGTCACTGCATCATTAGGCCTAGAATTAGGAGGAAGCGAACACAACTAATTATAGGAAAACAAAGGAGTGTTTTGTTATGAACATTTTGTGCTTCCTTGGTGTAATAAAAGTCTCAAGAGGCATTTAGAGCATTCCTTGAGGAAGCTGTGTCACCCTGGTATCTGCAGAACTCTTTATAAAGAAGTGATGTGGGAATGGAAGCCCCAGACAGGAACGTGGAGGCCCTGAGATCTAATCCAGAGTTGGTAAGTCAGGAGTGTCAAACACATTTTTGTGGAACATACTGTGTGCTAGGACGAGGATGTGGGAGGAAGAGGAAGCCCTTTTAGGTCAGGAGTTGCCGGGTGTCCAGGCACCATTCCTAGACACATTTCTTGATACTCCACTGAGGGCCATTTTCGTAAGAGTTCCTCCAGGGACGGCTTTAGTGGCTGCGGCCTCTGTGTCAAGAGTCATCTGCTGATGGAGGCGTAGTGAGGATCTGTCTGTCTGCACTGGGCAATGGGAAGCTCCAGGCACAGGAGGAAACCTGCTGGCGTTTTCCAGGGGATCCCACTGAGAGGCTGTTTGACTTGCCGTGGAGGATACAGGAGATGATTTCACAGGTGGGGCTTGTTTCTGTAGAAATGGCCTTAATTACTGCCCCATTTCCTCCTGTTAAGTAAGGAAAACCATGCTAGTTTGTTATTTAGAATAAAGAATAAAACAATGAAAACACGTGGGTGGGCTTGGAGTCAGGGTCCCTGAAGACCTTTCAGAAGTACTGACCTTGGCTCAGTCTAATACTTGGTATTTGAGCTTCTTCATCTATAAAGTGAGGGTGGTGGTACTTCTGTCAACAGTTACCAGGTGTTTTACCAAAGGCAGAGGGAACATTAGTGAGAGTCGCCCAAGCTTGTGAGCTGGTGAGGTGTGCAGTGGACTCCTGAGGGCTGACAGAGGAGCCATGGGAGAAGCCTAAAGGACACGATGAACTAGGGAGTCCTGACATACCTACAGCCCCGGGCTGACCACTGAGCCAAGAAACCCAACTCATTTCCCTGCCTCTCATCTTCCACATCTTATTCCAGTCTGTATCAACCACTGCAGTGGTTTTTATAATCAATAGTAATGTTTACATCTGAGAACATTAATGCAGAGTTGTTAAATATTCATTGACAGGCTAGAATGATAAAATCTAATGAAAATAATTTTGTTCAATTTCATTGCAATGTATGAGCCAATTTGTTTTACTGAATTGATTTCTTATATGCCCGTATAGCTAAACAGAATAAGATAAAGTTTGCTATTTTTCGCGGACAGGGGATATTTCAGTTGTGACATCAAGATTCGGGTTTCGTGTCATGGAAATATTAATAATAATGTTTGCAAAAATAAAATTTGCCAAAAAGAGCAAGAGTCATGCCTAAAGCAACCAAGCCTAGTCTCAGTTGTCTATGGGGTCTACGTAACCTAATTAAATACACTGAGTTTGTAATGGAGTCAGCAACATTGCTAGGTCTCATACAACTTTCATATATCCTTTGTTCCTTTTTTTAAAAAAAGGTCTAAACCTTTAAATTATAATGTAAAAGAAAAGACTGCTTCTGTTTCTCTTCTGATTTCTACAGCCACGAAGGTCCATAACTATTTCTAGAAAATGGCAAGCTCCTCCCAACAACTTCATGACTTACACAAAAACATTTTCATTTTAACAGATTAATGCCACTAATTTCTCTCTCCCTCCAAGCAATCATTTCTTTCTGTTGTAATTGTTTACAAGGCCCTTTCTCAAACATTCTCTCAGTTATCCTTACCCGAGGCAGTAAGTTAGGTCAAATGTTATTATAGCCCAGGACACGAGGCAGTAAGTTAGGTCAAATGTTATTATAGCCCAGGACACCAAGGTCCCCAGACACAGCAGCCTCGCCAAAGCGTATGGCTGGTAACTAGAGAGACGACAAGGACACAAAGCATTGGCTCTTGACCGTGGAAGGTAGATGAGCTGTTTCTCTTGAACTTTTTCACACCTTTCTTCGAAGGCAAATAGGTTCTGTTGCCCACCAAGTGTCCAAAATACCCCACCTAAAATTAACTCCTCTCCTCTCCTTTATCAACTTATGACGCTCAAGAGACCCGACCCAGGAGCACAGTCCACTTGTAAAGAGGACCCCACACACTCCTCACGAGCCGTGTTGACCCACTGTGAAGGCGGTGGTAGGTGATTAGCAGTGAGGTGGAGTTTCTGAGGCTCATTTGTGCAGCTTCCCTGGCTTCTGCTCGGGGTAACTGGGCTGTGCTTGCTCCCGCACACAGTGCCATTCTAACAGGTCCTGTTACAAGTCTTGCAGGGCTTACGGCGGGATAAGACTGTGAATCTGGCTGTGACTGTCTTCAGCCCTAATGCTCTTGGTGCGTCCAGCTCTGCATCTGCAGCCTGATGTGGCCGCTGGCTGTCAAGGTATCCTGGGTAGAGGTTCTTAGAGACTGGATCCCGTCCTGTCATTGTCTAGGCCTGACTGCAATGGTGCAATCATAGCTCACCGTAGACCTTAAAACTCTGGGCTCAAGCAATCCTCCTGCCTCAGCATGCTGAGTAGTTGAACAACAGGTTCACACCACAGTGCCTGGCTGATTTTTTTTTTTTTTAGAGACAGAGTCTCACTTTGTCACTCTCAGTACAGTTCCATGGTGTCACAGCTCACAGGAACCTCCAGCTCTTGGGCTTAGGTGATTCTCTTGCCTCAGCCTCCCCAGTAGCTGGGACTACGGGCACCCATCATAACACCCGGCTATTTTTTGTTACAGTTTGTCGGGGCCAGGTTCGAACCGGCCACCCTCGGTATATGGAACCGGCACCCTACTTACTGAGCCACAGGCACCACCCCTCTTGGCTGATTTTTTCATTTTTTGTAGATACAGGGTCTTTGTTTCCCAGGTTGGTCTTGAACTCCTCCTGGCCTCGAGCAGTCCTCGAAGAGTCCTCCCACCCTGGTCTCCCAAAGTGCTGGGATAGGTGTGAACCACTGTGCCTGCCCAGGGCAGAGGTTCTTAAACCTTATTGTGCATTGGAATGATCTGAGGAGCTTGTAAAAACAGCTACTTAGCAGCCCTCTCTCCTGGAGCAATCACCTGGCGCTCTTGACACTGTGGACCAGGTGACTCTGTGATTGCTTTTCCTGGGCTCCCCTGGCCTCTCCCTGCCCACTAAACACCAGTAGCACCTCCTAGGCTGTGGCAATCAAAAATGTCTCCAGACATTATCAGACGTTTCTCGGGAGACCAAGAACCACTGTATTAGGGACTCTAATTCCTAAGAGGGGAGCAGCCCAGCATTCTGTTTTTAACAGGCTCCTCCGGGAGTCGGAGTCTCTTGTGTGCCCTGTTGGGCCTTTCTTCCTTTTCAACATCCCCGTGTTTCAGCTCCTGCTTCCGCAGTGGCCTGGCTGGTTCACGGTAGTCTGAAGAGCTGTAGCTCAATTCTTCCCTTCCCAGCCAGGCCCGTGGCACTGCCCAGAGGCAATTAAATGACCAAATCCACAGAATCAGGCCATGTGCTCAGCTCGGACCCCTCTGCCTCCAGAGAGCACGTGTGCTTAATCACAGGGTCCCTTGGGGGTAATTCCCGTTGTGGTATAACTTCAAGAAAGCACTAAATAGCCTGCCGTGATGGGATCTTTGGACTCCAAAGGAGACAGAGGGCATCAGCCTAACAGACTCCTGGGGGGGAAATATCTGGAGCAGATGATGCTGACAGCAACTTCCTGCGCAGCCGAGGGTTCCCGAGGGAGGCTGGACCTGAACCGGCCCTCAGGTGAGGCAGCCTCCAGTAGAGACTGTCACCCTGCTGTCCCGCTGGAGCTAGCACTAGCAAAGCAGGACCCAGGACCCATGCTGTGCTTCTAACACGAATGAGCCGAACGCTTTCTGGAATTCTGTTGTTTAGTCTGACTCCTGTGGTCAGAGCTTCCTCTCCAAACAGTCATATTGGGGTGTTGTCGTCCAGTTGGCCTGAGGAGAATCTCCTACGGGATCTCTCAAAGGACTGTGTTCTGGACGAGCTGCTTCATTCACGAGCGCAGGCCCTTCTCTGGGGTCTTCACAGTAAACCGTGTTGTTTAAAGTCAGCCGGGATGTGGGGTGGCAGCACAGGGCTCCCAGGCTGTGGGCTCCGAGGCTCCCAGTGTGGCAGCTGCTGCTCTGGTGCCAGCAGGCACTTTCTCCAAGTGGACGTGGAGTACAGTGATGGTGTTTGTGTCTTTGGTCTGCCCCTTAATACTTGAAGCTCTTGCTCAGTTACACTTAAGAATAATGTCTTTATTTGCTTCTCATTGGAAGAAGAGATGCCTGAGATGTGAGCTTGTGGCTTGTGTATTTCCTTTTTTTTTTTTTTTTCTTTTTCTAAATTTCAGGTTAATATGAGGGCACAAATGGTTAAGTTACAATGTCTGCATTTGTTAGTAAGGCCCCTGTTGTAGTGGTGCTGCACCGCCAGGAGGGGTGCCATGTGCCCTTACATCGTGCCCCTTAGCTGGGAGCTGGCCAGTCCCCCTCACTGCTCACCGCTGCCCCTTCCCTCCTCCCCCCCAACTTGAATTAAATTGAGTTTTTCTCTTGTATGGGCATGTATTAATTCCTCTACTGACTTCACATTAATAATGGGTACATTGGATACTTGCTTTTCCATTCTTGTGACACTTTCCTAAAGAGAAGGTTCTCCAACACTTTGTATTTCTTACAGAAGCACCAGAGCCCGTTAACACCCTTCTAGTAGAAAGAACAACTGAGCCAGCTAGTGGTCTCAAAGAAGCCACACTGGTCTATCTCCTAAATATTCCTGGAGAGAGAGAAATAAATACATAAATAAATACATCCCCACAGTGGTATTGTGTTAGAACAAAGAACACCACCGCCTGAGTCTGGAAGAACTTGTCCTAAGATCTCTCTTAGAATTCTGAGTGTTAATTGTGGTCCAATGTCAAGGGAAATGATGTGTGAAGTTGTGGTGTCCCAGCAGTTTGGTTCAAACGTGTTGCAGACCTGGGGCCTTTCAGCCTCGCACTCAGTCTGTGTTCACAGTTTACACAGTGGCCAAGTCCATCCTCCTGTTTTTATGTCCACCCCAGCTTATATGTTTACATGGTGGAGCAGCATCAGAGAAGGAGAAACCTAACAACTGGTTTCAAGCTAAAATAATTTATACTAAAAACATTTTGAAAGCTAAACATTGTCCTAACCACTGTCTGTTTCTGTGGGCCTCATCCAGGGAGCTGTGGGTATAGACTTTGAGATGGACAATATCTGAGCCAGGCTGAGATGTAGAATTTTCGGACTTTGTCTTTTTTAGTGGACTGAGAAATTGTCCAGTCAAGGCCTTTCACTTTACAGATGAGAAGACTGAGACCTGAAAACTTAAGTGGTTTGTTTCAGTGAACACAGTGAGCAGGTACAGAAAAAGAACAAGTGACATATTTTCTTAATTTCTGACCTGGTTTTCTGCTAACTACAGAATTCTGTTGCTCACAAAGTGTTTTTCCTACTTGATATCCACAGCACCTCATGCCAGGCAAAAGGAAAGGAAAATTCTCAATTGAGACCAGTTGAGTTTAACTTAGAAGGAGCAAGCAAGTAGCCGCATGTGTGCACATGTGTGTGCATGTGTGTCTGTGTGTGTGCACATGTGTGCATGTGTGCGTGTATGTATGCATGCACTTGTGTGTATTGTGTATGTCTGTGTGCATACATGTGTGCATGTGTATATGTATGTGCGGGTGTGTGCACATGTGTGCATGTGTGCGTGTGTGTGTGCACATGTGTGCATGTGTGTATGTCTGTGTGCATACATGTGTGTATGTGTATATGTGTGTATGTGTGTGCACATGTGTGCATGTGTGTGTGCATGTATGTGTGTGTGCATGTGTGTGTGTCTGCACATACGTGTGTGTATGTGTGTGTCTGTATGCATGCATCTGTGTATGTCTGTGTGTGCATACGTGTGTGTGTGTGTATGTGTGTGTGTGTGCGCGCACATGGGGGCATGGGGTTCCCTCAGGCTGCATTAACAAAATGCCACTGAAATAATTTCCTTATAGTTCCTGGGTCCAAGATTGAGGTGCTGGCAGTACTGGGTTTTTTTCTGAGGGCCATGCTGGAAGGATCTGTCCTGGACCTCTCTCCTGAGCTCACAGGGGGCTGCCTCCTCCTGCGGCTTCACACAGTCTTCGCTCTGTACCTTTCCGTGTTTTAACATGGAAGGAAACCACCTTCCTGTAAGGATACCATCATGTTAGATTAGGAGCCACCCCATGACCTTATTTAACCTTAATTGCCTCTTTAAAAACCCTCCCTCCAAATACAACCATGTTCTGAGGTCCTAGGGGTTAGGATTTCAACACATGAATAGGAGTGGACGTGGTGTGGTGCACACATGGTGTGCACACATGCACATTTTGGTGCAAAAGTCAGAGAACAAGAGAGAAAGACCAACAGAGAGAAAAGGAGAAAGAGAGAGGACGTTGGCGGGACTGGACAAGTACCTGGACGCTTGGGACTTCATATTGTTGTCGACAGGGACTGGAGGACTCAAGCCTGGTGCTGTCAGTCCTCCAAGAGAGTGGGATGGGGTTAGAACATCATGGCTTAGGTAGTTTGTTTGGTTTGTAATTAGGTTACCCAGGAGTCCAGTAAGTAGGTGGAGGGGATTAAAAGATCTAGCCCTGTGCCATCCAGCATGGTGACAGCGAGCCTCATGTGGCTAATGAGTACTTGAAATGTGGCTCTTCCACATTTTTTTTTTAAGAGACCGGTTCTTTTCAGCCTGTCACCCAAGCTGTATAATTATAGCTCACTGTAGCCTTGAACTCCTAGGCTCAAGAAATCCCCCTGTTTCAGCCTCCTGAGTATCTGGGACTATAGGTATAAGTATGCACCATATTTTTTGTGCTTTTTTTTTTTCTGATAGAGACAAGGTCTCTCTGTGTTGCCTAGGCTGGTCTTGAACTCCTGGCCTTAGGCAGTTCTCCCACTTCAGCTTCCCTAAGTGCTGGGATTCTAGGCGTGAGCCACTGCACCTGAACAAATTGAAATGTACTGGAAATGTGAAACACACAGTGGGTTTAAAGGACTTAGTATGAAAAAAAGAATATAAAATATCTCAATTTTGATTACATGTTGAAATGGTAAATTTAACATCAGATTAAATAAAGTATTATAATTAATTTTACCATTTTTGTTTTGTTTTATGTAATGTGACTACAAGAGTATTTAAAATACCTATGTGGCTTTCATTACATTTCTGTTGGACAGCTCTGTGCTTCCACAGAGTATGCCGAGCACCAAAGATTGAATGGAATTAGGCTCCTGCTGTTTTAAAAGGATGAAAACTAGATGTATATGTATGTAATTTTGTATCTTACATTTTTTATTTAATTTATAGTTGTTTCCATTTTGTTTGCTATTCTCTACAAATATTTTAACATTGTAGGGCAGAATTTTTCCAACATACATAAAAGTGGATAGACTAGGTCAGGCACAGTGGCTCACACCTATACTCCCAGCACTCTGGGAGGCCAAGGTGGGTGGATTGCCTAAGCTCACAAGTTCGAGGCCAACCTGAGCTAGAACAAGCCCCCATCTCTAAAAACAGCTGGGCATTGTGTTGGGCACCTGTAGCCCCAGCTACTTGGGAGGCTGAGGCAAGAGAATAACTTGAGCCCAAGAGTTTGAGGTTGCTGTGAGCTGTGATGCCACAGCACTCTACCAGGGGAAACAAAGTGAGACTCTGTCTCAAAAGAAAAAAAGTAGAGTAAATAATATAATGAGCCCCGTATACACATCTACCAGTTTTAATAATTATCAACATTTTATAATTTTATTTCATTCCCTGCCTCTCTTTTTCAAAGAGAATTTAAAAATAAACTCAAGACACTATGTAATTTCACCCTAAAATACTCAACAGAAAGTATAGTTTGAATAGGCTGCATAGTGATTTCCTTCGAGGCATGTCATAATTGAGTAAACATATTCCCTGGACATAGGACATTTACTTAAGTTTTCAAATTTTCACTACCTTGGCTGGGCACAGGGTGGCTCATGCCTATAATCCTAGTACTTTGGGAGGCCAAGGTGAGTGGATCTCTTGAACTCGGGAGTTCCAGACCAGCTTGAGCAAGAGTGAGACTCCGTCTCTACTAAAAATAGAAAACCAACCTGGGCACTGTGACGAGTGCCTATAGTCCCAGCTACTTGGGAGGCTAGAGAATCGCTTGAGCCCAGGAGTTGGAGGTTGCTGTGAGCTCTGATGACACCATGGCACTCTACCCAGGGCGACAGAGGGAGACTCTATCTCAAAAATGAATAAATAAATAAATGTGTCTTTTTTAAAATGTTAATTTAAAAAAGAAAATTTTCTCTATCCTAAATAATTTATGGTGAACATGTTTTAGTATAAACCTCTATGTTTTTAGGCTGAATTATTAGAAGTAGAATTACTGATTTAAAATAGGAGCTATTAAAAATATCCACACATACCCCAAATTGCTTTCTAAAAGTTTACACTCCTACTATTAGCTTTTATGGGAAGTGTTTTACTTAAGATCCTTCCACTAGGAATGGATATTACATTGCTGACTTACACGTGAAAATATTATCTCAGTGTTTCTTTAATTATAATGTTGTGCTTCTTTAATTACAAGTAAGGTTGAACAATTTTCTTATGTTTCATTTGTGATGTACATTTCTTCAATATTTCCTAGTCCTTTTTCTTGGCTTTTTTGATAATTTTAATATTTTTTATGTTAAAGATATTAATTCTTTGATTACATGTGTTATAATTACATTTTCCATTGTCATTAATCTTTTAATTTTACTTTTTTCTGTATAATTTTAAACATGATTTAAAGACAATTTGGAATGTTTAGAAAATAATAGAGCACAGCATTATCTACAGCCACCTTGCTCTGACACAACTATGGTTTGCTAGTTTTAAGTGTGAAGGCAAACATTTTTATATAATTGCAATCAGGTTAGAATACTTTCTGATGGAGAAAAAAATAATTTTACTTGATTAAACATATCACACTTTACCTCTTCTATTTCTTTGAAGTGTAGGAAGTTTTTGTGTATGTTCAGTATTTTTAAATACTGCGTTTTCTTCTCGTCTCGGTAGCATCTTCCCAGTCCCATGTTAATCTTACTCTCTTTACCAAGCTCTCTCAAGACTGGGCTTGCCCTGTGGTGGTGTATGTTCATTCCCTTGGCTGTGATCTCTGTGCACTTAGGAGTCAGGCCAGTGCTGCCTCTGAACCACATGCTCGTGGGGCCCAGCCCCATTCTACAGTAAATTTTCTCCAGCGGAGCTCTGCCATGCGGGGGTGGCAGTACGGACAGCAACTGTCCCCTGGTTTTCTCACTTCCTGGGAGCTTGTGATGTCCGCGGAACTGTCAAGTGCATGCTTGCTCTGTCCCCAGGGTCGCCCTGCATCTGCCTCTGCCAACAGAGCTTCAAGCTTTACCTGTGGATTGTCTCTCCCAGGACAGCATGTGCCACTGTCGTCCCCTCTCCCTGCCTTCTCTTGTCTCATGGCATCGTGATTTCTATATGAATATAGAAATATATGAGTCCTGGGGTGGCGCCTGTGGCTCAGCTGGTAGGGCACTGGCCCCATATATCAAGGGTGACAGGTTCAAACCCAGCCCTGGCCAAACTGCAACAAAAAATAGCCAGGTGTTGTGGCAAGTGCCTGTAGTCCCAGCTACTCGGGACGCTGAGGCAAGAGAATCACCTAAGCCCAGGAGTTGGAGGTTGCTGTGAGCTGTGATGCCGCGGCACTCTACCGAGGGCAATAAAGTGAAACCCTGCCTCTAAAAGAAAAGAAAAGAAAAGAAAAGAAAAGAAAAGAAAAGAAAAGAAAAGAAAAGAAAGAAAGAAAGAAAGAAAGAAAGAAAGAAAGAAAGATATGAGTCTGATATTGGTAGCTTGGTTACCTTAAAAAGC
Source organism: Loris lydekkerianus (assembly GCA_963574355.1). NCBI lineage: Eukaryota > Metazoa > Chordata > Mammalia > Primates > Lorisidae > Loris > Loris lydekkerianus. The sequence continues at coordinate 32,825 of CAUYPK010066370.1, read as the reverse complement.
AACATCTGTATTGTGCAATTTTCTAGCTGGAATGATCTGTAGGTCTCGGGACTAGAGAGACTTAAAAGCACCGTCTCTCCCTGCCTCAGCCCACCCTGCCCTGTGCCTGACTCAGTACATGGGGGCAGTAGCTATTAGGGTTTCTCAGTTCAGCTCCACTGCCCTGATCTCCTAGTTCATTGCCTAAGTTTTGGTTCTCTAAGTTTTCTTTTGTGTTTTCTGTGTTAAAGGGGGAGGCTGGCAGGTGTTGGTCAGAACTCAGAAGCTACAAGTGCCAATGATCTGGCAAAGACAGAAGGGTGCATGAACTGAAAGATCCCAGACACCTCTGGATCTTGGGATGCCTTCAATTTGGTTTCCTCTCCATGTGCAATTCTCCTTTCCTGTGATGGCTATTTTTTTTTCCTTTTTTTTTTTTTTTTTTTTTTGAGACAGAGTCCCACTCTGTGCTCTGGGTAGAGTGCTGTGGTGTCACAGCTCATTGCAACCTCAAACTGTTGGACTCAAGGGATCCCCCTTGGCTCAGCTTCCCAAGTAGCTGGAACTATAGGCAACCACCACCACACGCAGCTAGTTTTTTCTATTTTTATTGGGGTGGAGGTTTCACTTTTGCTCCAAGTCCTGAGCTCAGGTGATCCACCCACCTCGGCCTCCCAGAGACCGAGGATTACAGGCATGAGCCACTGTGCTCAGCCTGTGATGGCTTTTTTCACAGGGAGCCTCTTCCCACAAACAGACACATTCCCAACGATGATGGAGCTGATGTGGGTCACATGTCTATTTCAGAACCAATCCCTTTGGCTGTGGATGTGGAGCCACCAGAGCAGATAAAGCCAGCCAGCTTTGTTGGTGTAGGCCAGCTTTGTTCACTAATCTTTTCCCGCTAGGTGGAATAAAAATATGTAAAAATATGCATTTACTAAAATTCTTATCTCAGTTTATGAAGAAAAAATGAAGAAGTTGGCGCTTGGAATATAGAGTAAACTTTTTAGTTCCCAGTGATATAATTCACTTGTGATAATGTCTGTACACACAAGCTTGAGTTGGTGTTTTTATTCTTCGGTGTAGGGGAGAATCTGAAACCCTATTTGACCCGGCATGTATTTGGTCTCCTACTCATGCGTCTTCCACCCCTCAGGAGGTTTCCTTTTCTATGTAGCATGACAATTGAGTACCTCACAAAAAGGAATTTGCTCTGTATTTTGGTTCCACAAACATGGGGCCTTCTATGGAGCCAGACGCTGGAGATAGGAGACGCTCACAGTTTAACCATTGAGATGGACGAATTTACAACAAAGTACCAGAGATTTAAAAGGTTCAAAAGAAAAGAGAATAATTTTACCCTCAGGGTAAAGAAAGGCTTTTAAGCAAGAGTGAGACCCTGTCTCTAAAAATAGCAGGGCATTGTGGCAGGCTCCTGTCGTCCCAGCTACTCAGGAGGCTGAAGCCAGAGGATTGCTTGAGCCCAGGAGTTTGAGGTTGCTGTGAGCTGTGATGCTGCAGCACTCTATTGAGAGCAAAAGAAAACAAAAGAAAAAGACATACCTTTAAGCTGCTAGGTCTTGAGGTGAAAATCTGAAGTAGGGTTGCATTGGACAAAGAAAAGGGAAAGGGCATTTGAAGCAGGTCGGAGAGCAGACGGGAGGACCCTGTCTCCACAGCAGGGCAGACCTGGGAGTGGCCGAGGGCAGAGGCTGTCAGCACTGGGACTGGGAAAAGCTGTGGATTTGTTCCTACTTTTTCTTCACCAGCTGCTTGGCCAATAGTTTTCACTGGGCTTTCAGATTTCTTCCCAAAAGTAGTCCTTTTGTTACAAGTTGCACTTGTTGGTTACAGCTACTTCATGTTGTACCAGGGATGGGTTAGTAATTCAGACACGAGAAGTTAGGACTGTGGAAATGGTTCAGAAGTAGCTGTCACCTCTCACTGACATAATAACCAATACTCATCATTTTAGGTCAACATTTACAAATTCCCCAGATTGGATTTCTGATATAAACATGGGGATGGACACTTAAGAACGTGTGCGGCGACCAGAGTGCCCAGTGATGGGGTTTCTGGTTTGTTTCTGTATCGCCGTTGATTAGAAATGACTTACATTGTCCTGGGATCTTTGTTAAATATTTTCTTTTCTTTTCAAGACAGTCCCCAAAACATACTATAATGCTTTTCCTTAAGACAAAGACTTCCAAACAAATGGCCTGCATTTTTTTAAAAATTGAGTGTCAATAACCAAGTGATTATTTTGATTAAACAGTAATTAGATACTGGAAATTTGCAGAGTCCAATTTGCAAATTAGCACTTTACCCATTTCATTAAATGACAGGGTACAGACTAGCACTGCTCAGGTAGTATTTCCTTTAAAATGTGACTGAGCTCGGCAAAGAATTTCATTATTTCAACCAACAGCCCAGCTTGCCTGGACCTCCCCCCACCCCTCCAGACACAGCCCTTCCCGCCTCTGAAGGACTCTCCCTTAAAGGGAGCTGTTTCAGCCGCAGGATGATAGCATTGCCCATGGTGTTTTTGATCTAAAAAGAACCTTTTGTGATTGTGTTTGCCTTTAAGCAGTTGTGAACCCATGAGCTATTTCCATCTGCCAATCTGAGAGTTGGCAGGTGGTGACCAGCCTAACATTTCTGACTGAGGAACAGAAATATTTCTAAGATCTGTGCAGGTCAGAATTGAGTTGGAATTGCAGGCAGGAAGCCAGGTGTCTCTGATCTGTGTTGTTAGCCAGATGAGCCAGGTTGGGCTGAAAGCAGGGAACAGCAGAAGTCCATGAGGAGCTAGGAAGACTTAGTTTCTATTCCCCTGGTTTACCAGCTGTGTGACGTGGGGCAAATGGCAGAGCTTTTACTGAGTTTGTAGCACCTGAACAAAGGGCGGTCACAGCCCACGCCTAGTAGCTGTGGGAGTCCTAAATGATAAGGAGAGAACCTCCAGAGTATGTGAAGGCCCTGTGGCTGGAAAGGGCTATGAAGTGCAGACTACCGCTATTTTTTTTTTTTTTTTTTACTACCACTATTTTTTTCTCAATACACAGGAGTTTTCTGGAGTCTTCGAAATCAAGCATAAATCCCCATCTCTACACTCTAAGACCCTAAGCAAGACTTCCTTCAGATCATGTGTAAATTGGAAGAAGCACTCCCTTGGCAAGTGGACACAGCTTTTTTGCAAAGGGTCCCTTCCTTTTGGCACAACTGTCCCTTGCTGGCACGTGTCTCAGAAAGCAGAGCTCTGACCAGATGTCAGCCTCAGTTGAGCACCTTGTGCAGGACCCAAACGGCTCAACTAAGTTTATTTCCCTAAAACTTTCCTTGCAGTCTCTTCAGAAATACAATTAACTTCCTAGAAATTGAGTGAGTCCTGGGGTAACAGTGACTGGTAAGAAGAGTGTAGGCGGGATCATTTCTTGATCTACCACTTACCAGTTGTGTTAAATTGATGGACGTCCAAGGAAAAGCCCCCTGGCCAACCTGCTGTGTGACCTTGGGTGACTGACTTAGCTTCTCTGATTCGTGTCATTTATATGTAACAGGGAGAACATTTGATCCCAAATCTGGGGTGAGTGTGAAATGTGACACCGTGCATCAAAGGGAAGTACATAGTTGAGCAAACGTTCGGTCTCCAGGAGCTACTTCCACCACCTCCAAGCCTGGCTAAGCTTTACCCTCTATCCCTAGCTCGTCAGACCCACCACCATTTCAAGAAGATAATGACCATAGCACTGTCAAGTCTAGTGAAAGCCTTGTTGACTGTACTTTTAGAATATAAAGAATAACACTAATTTAAACCATAGGACTATTTGTTATCAAACTGTGTCTTCTCAAAACATGTCAATACTATTAACATTAAGAGAACAGAGAGCCAAACATGGTTTTCTGAAAGAACAAAGATCCTTATCCAAAATGTCAGTTTTATGTTATCTAGTTGATGGTTAATTCAAGAATAGGCTGACTAGCCAGATTACGATAAAGTCAATGGAAAAGAAAGGTGCATTTTGAGTATCAGCTCTCCATAATGCACTATAGTAAACCCTCCACTGTGATTTACCAAATCCTTTATCACTGCCCAGCAAGCAAGAGGTGGGCCTGCCAAACAATGACAACTACAACCAAAAAATGGCCCGGTGTTGTGGCAGGTGCCTGTTCCCAGCTACTCGGGAGGCTGAGGCAAGAGAATTGCTTAAGCCCCGGAGTTGAAGGTTGCTGTGAGCTGTGCTGTCACAGCACTTTACCAAGGGCAACATAGTAAGACTCTGTCTCAAAGCAAACAAATAAACAAACAAAAAAAATCTCTATTCTGATTCTTTACTTGATTCGTCAGGAACATAAACCCATGCGTGGATTGGTGTCCCTTTGGAAGATCTCTGGAGGGTCCCATTCTTTAATTTAGCTGGAGGTCTAAGCAGTTATTTGTCTGTATCTGATGTTTAGTAGACCTTCTCCCAGAGACTGATTACTTGATCTGGGCTACTTTAAAATCTTCCCAAGTGATTCTTTTGCTCAGACAACATTAAGAACCACTGGATAGAGAGGAACAAGCATGTTAACACATTGGTAGAGTCTCTATCAGTTTATCTCAAAATGTGCAATCTTTAAAAATGTGCATTTCACTTTGTCCAATTATGGAAAAACGACACAAAAACACATACATATTTGTGTGTCTATGCATAGAAAAAAGATTGGCAGAATAAACACAGATCAGCAATAGTTTTCTTCCCTCCCGCCCCCCAGTGGTAAGATAGGACTTTTATTAGACGTGAGAAAGGAATGCAGCAGAAGTAGAAGGGACCAGAGCTTCTGGAAGGGGGAGAACTGAGAACTCCCTCGGGAGCCTCCACGGGGGCTCTTTCATCCAGGGGTCAGCAATAGGTTTCTTTTCTGGTGGAGTTATGGCTTACTATTTTCTTATTTTTCCATATTTTCCAAACATCTCTTCCCTAAACCTCAATTACTTTTGCAATCAGAAAGAAGGGACAATTTCTATTTGGTTCTAATAAAAGTAAGGAAGCATTTCCTAAGTATCTGTTGTGTCCTTGACCCTGTGTACAGTGAAGGATATAAAATATGTGTAAGATGTGGTCTCAGGGAGTTTGTAATCTGGTTGAAGAGGCCCAGCTAAATCCCCACAGACCTCTGTGTCTCTGTGTAATAAAATACGAAGGTCCTGGCACTGAGTAAATGTGTCTTGTTCCTGTGCTGGATTGCCAACTACGAGAGGGCCAGAATCATAGGAGCACCTAGCTTCTTGCCTTACATTTGGTAGGCCTCAGTAGTCACTTAGACATTTGTAGAATGAATGAGTTCAGAGAGGGAAAGATTACAACAAAGCCAGAGTGCAGAGAGTGAGATGAGAGGCCGGTCTTGATGCCATTAGTAAGGTTAGTTTAAATGGCAGCCACTCCGCATGCCAGCTTAACACAGACCAGCCTGGACAAAGGCCTGATGGGTTCGCAGGGAGGAGGGACAGTTTGTGGATGTGCCCAAGTGCAAGAAGTCTTGTCTGTCACAGTGATTGTGCCAAACAAAGCAGTGGAACAGAGCTGTAGCCCAAGGGTGCGCCTGGCCATAGAGCGATGGATGGAAAAGAGGTTTCAGTTATCTAGTCAATAAATGCCAGAGTCCTTGTTTCCTGCTGACAAGAGAAGCATCCACTGTGCTTCCTTCTTCATTTACATAACATAGTTTGTTGAAATGAAAAATGCTTTACGGAATCTGGTTGTTTCTTTTAAATATATTGAATGGGAAGAGGAAGCTCATTAGCTCATTTAGCAAACAGAGAGATTGGCTGGATATATGATTTTTGTTTGTTTCATGCAAGAAAATTTGGCACAAGGAGTCAAATATCTTTGCATGAGACATTCTCAAAAAAACCTGGGAAGAATGTGATTTCTCACTGTCTGAGTGTGGTGCAGTGAAACTAGCAGGGCCTGTGACATCCACCCCAGAATGGGCTTCCAGAAACTCTGACATTTTCTAACTATCCTAAGAGCTCAATGGAATGTACTTAGAGGAAAGGCGGAAATGTTTTTAAATGTCATCTGGGAATGATTTCTACTCGAGTGCTATAACACCTCCCCCCACACCTCCGTCTCCATGTGAAGTTGTGACAACCTCTGCACAGCCCCTGTGGTTGTGCAGACCTCAGGAAGACACAAGGTGGCAGAAAGACTCATCATGGGACTCTTAGTCAGAAAACCTCACTGGGCAGTCAGTTGCAGCGTCACCACCATGACATCCACTCTCTCCACTTACCCTCAAAACACTTCCTAGCCAATTCTGAAATAGATAGCACAGTTGATCCCTAGCCCAGTTTCCCGAAAATGAAAAACTAGACTTTGGTCGTCTTCAAGTGTTTTAAAAAGTAAATAGAATAATTCTGAATGCAGCCAAGAGTTGCAGGTTCCAAAAGTTACCCGAAAAGTTTCTGACCCCACCCAGCACGTGCACACCTGAATCCATGCACAGCTGACGGAAAACTCAAATCATCTCTAAGATTGGAGTTGTCCACTCCTCCTCCCCAAAGTGTCTAGAGAAAGAATCAGTGACCCCAAAGATGCCGGGGACTCGCAGAATGAATAAGCTGTCGTTCACTGTCGTCCCTGTGAAGAATTGGCCTGGCAGGCGCACTGTGCCCAGGCCTCAGCCGGACCTCATTAACCACTGTCAGCTTCACATCTGGTTTCAGCTTTGGAATACCGAGGTGTCACCCCAGGGAACAGCACTGGAATTTATCAGGCGCTCCTGGCTATCAGCTTGGTTTTCCTAAACTAAACAGAGGAATCAATTCTGGTTGCTGGGAAACCCTGGAATTCCACAAGATTTGGACCTGCAAGGGTTGCTGTGAGGGGCTAGGCTTATGCAGCAGTTGGGGTGGCGTTCTGAACACCCCCCTAAGCTGGCAGCGTCTGAGCGCTCATGGGAGGTGCCACGAAAGCTCCCCTCAGAGCTTTCTTCTGTGAAATCCTTGGGCAAAACATACAAAAAGGAAAACAATACGGTGGGGGGTCATGATTAAGAATACGCTATTTAGAGTCACAACTGTCACCTCTGTTTTTGTCACTTAATGGGTGAGTAGCTCATCAGGCTTGCCTGCAATTGAACAGTTTTAAAACTAAAAACCCTGCATCTCCAGAACCTGGTCATCCTGGGCAAGCAGAGCTGTCAGCCACCCTAGATGCAAACTGTGGGACTCTGGGCAAGTGAACCTGGTACTAAGTTTCCATACCTGCAAAACGGGGGTAACAGTCAGACCTGCCTCATTAAGTGGCTGTGAGGATTATGGTGAGTAAAGGGTGACAGTGCTCACGCCCTGGCCATGCTAACAGTGTGTTAGTTAATTACAACTCTCAGGCAACTTGACAGGTAGCAAATGGACAACAAACTGCCTGGTGGGACTATGGCGCTCCAGCTATTTTGCTTCAAGGTCGGATCATCTTGGGTAAATTACTTAACCTCTTTGAGCCTCATTTTCCCCATCTGTAAAATGGGGATAACATAACCCAGGGGGCAGTTTGGTAGGCTAAGCCTCTGTGCCGTACCTGGGGACAAAGAGCAAGCACCAGAGAAATGACAGCTGGGGCGGTCACTACCATGACCACAGTTGCTGGCAGGAGAGAGGGTGTGCTCCTAGCCAGCATGGGGTGAGAAAGTCGCCTCTTCTGACAGCCTGTTCTCCACCACGGTGCTGTGTCTGCACTGCGCCTGTGACTGAACGGCTGGATGGAGGGGCTCCCTCTGGATGAGGGACATGCGCATCACGGCAGGCGCTGCTCGCCCAGAAAGCTCTGTTCTGGGCTTTTGCCCTTTGAATGCTGGGGGTAAGTTCTCAGAGCTAATGAGGTTATTTTAGGAGAGGAAGAATGGCAGGGAGAAGCAAGCATGAGGGCGTGTGGGACCGCTGGGCTCAGAGCAGGCTCCCTCCCCTCCTCGTGGCGGCTCCCCAGTGGCTGGCAGTGAACCGTCTCTGCAGCAGAGATGTAAGATTATGAAGCACTGCTGCTAACTGCCTTGGCTTTCCCAGTCTCCTTTGTTGTAGTCGCCTCTCAATACTTGGGCACAGGGGCATGGTCCACACTTCAGGTAAAGTTCTGTCTGCCTTAGGTTCAAATCCCAGCCCCCCCCCACCCCCCCCCCTTCCCAGCCATATGTGACCTTCACAAAGTTCCTTATTCTTTCTGTGCCTTGATGTTTCATAGCAGAGTGGGGATATAGTAGGACCTTCCTTCCTCAGAGAGATGATGTGAGGACTGAATGGGTTAATACCTATACAGTAGTTAAAACAGGGCCTGGTCCCCAGTCAGGACACAAGAAGTGTTGACTGTAATTATGTTCCATTTATGGGTCAAGAGTTGGAAGAATTAAAAAGATACAGCCTCAGATTCGTACAGACACTAGCCCCATAACTATTATAATAGGAAACAATAGAAAAAGGGAGCCCTGAACGTTAGGTGGAAAGATATCCACTTCCTCCCTGCCTCCCTCCCTCCCACCCCATCAAATAAAAGTTGACCTGTATGGAGGAGACTGGCGTCTGTTTCTGACGCCTGTCAGCAACCAGGAGGCCTATCCCGTAGGAACACGTCAGCATCTTTGGTAAACCGGGGCCGGGGTGCTTGCTTAGGTTGGTGCCGGGCTGCTACCTGAGAGGGTCTAGCAGGAGCGCATCACACTTCACCCCACTGCACCCCCCAAGCCAAGAGCTGGGGATTCCAGCTGCCCATAACGGGCCTGCATTTCACGTCACTTTCCAGTTTGTTTTGAATTTTCCCTTTTTATGAGCAAGTGAAACAAATAATTGGAAGAGCCGGGGACATTTTCCCTGGTGGTTTAGAGGCAGAAGAAAGGACAGGACAGCAGTGTGTGGCCAGTGGGAGGACAGCAGTGTGTGGCCAGTGGGGCTGAGGGAAGCCCAGCGGCTCTCAGGGTGAAGGTCTTGACTGACTGCTGGAGGGTGGGCTTGCCCCGCTAGTGACCTCCATGACTTATTAACTGATATTTATTTCACCCATGACTATACAAAAATGCTAATTTTTGTAACGTATGGTTTCTGGCAGCTATGTGAGTGGCCATGTAATTCAATCCCAGGGAACATGGGTTTTATCTCAGAGGGGGAGAGAAAGTAATCCACACAAGGAAGAATGACTTTGCCTGATGCTTTTAGACCATAGAGAGAATTACTTAAGAAGATTCAGGTATGACAAGTGAATATAGAAAGTAAGTATCCAATCTGAACTAAGAAAGTCTCTAAAGCGGCTTCTGTGCCTGAGGACCAGAGGCATCAGGTGAATGGAAGTTGCATTATGGTTCCTTAAATCTTTTCCAACTAGCACGATCAGGACTTAATTAGCAAGGACAGGCCCCACTCAAGGGGCCCTCGGGGAGCTCTCGTGAGCTGTTTGGGAAGATGATGACTGATGCATTTATTTTTATCCAAACATAGTAAAGATTTGCTATGCTTTGCCTTAAAGGGGTTATAAAGTGATTAGTTATCATGTACTTCAACTTGTAGCCTGCCTTCTTCCAAACAAACAAAAAATAGGATCAAGGCAGCCTGCAACTATTAAAAGATAGCAGAGCTATCACAATTAAAAGTATAGACAGGCTAATGGAAGGCGCAAGAAAAAAGCTGCTCTCAGAATCTCTGGGCTACTTTAACAATACCCCAGGACACCCTCTTCCCCCAGCGTTCTTTACAGAGTGCTGAGGATTTAGTCGTCTGCAAGACAAGCAGGATTGTTCTCCCAGCGAAGATGTCTATATTCTGATGTAGAGAAAGTCATTTTAAAAGGAAAGAAACATACAATATAATTGTCAAAGAGAGTAACTGGTGGGGTGGGGGTGGCGTTCCACTGCAGATTGGTGGCCAGGGCGTCTCTGGGAGGAGCTGACTTCAAGCCCTCTGTCCACTTCATCCTTCCTGCATCCTCCTGTCCTCTCCTGCTTGGGATCATACGTGGCAAAGCCCACTTTCTCCTGCCCCCACAGGACCCCAGAAGTAGGTAGATAGACTAGCCGTCAGTTTCTCTCCAGCACCACTCCCAATATTGCTCCTCTTCTTTGGTCTCACTTTAGCTCTGCCCTTTCCCCATCAGTGTCACTTGGAACAAAGTGTACACTGAGTTCATTATTCCTGGCACTTGCCATGAGCTTGCGTTTTTGGAGCTGTTGAGCGTGATGTTCACACCTGGTCTCCTAGACCAAGTCACTCATTTTCCTAGACTCAGCTGCCTGACTACCCCAAGGAAGAGCAGAGGCCCCCTTCCCTGGTCTCCCAACACTCGGCCCATACCCCAGTCTCTGATAACATGGCGTGGCAGTTTTCTGATTTTATGTCAGTCTTCTCAACTGTGTAGTATTTTTATTTGCATCCACAGTGTCTAATATTAAAACTTGATGTATAATAGTTATGCTAGAACTGCTGATGGAGTTGCTGTTCCATTCCAGGTACTGTAAGGCACTTTGCATGCATCTTTAAACCTCATAAACTTTGTGCCCTTTTCACATATGCAAAAGGAGGCTCAAAGAAATTAAGGGACATGTCCAAAGTTACAGAGCTGGTAACTAACACCAATGGTGTTAGATTCACACCCAGATGTTGGTTAAAACACAGAGCCTGTGCTTTTTCCACCACTGCTGTGCCGTCTTGCTTAGGAGGCCCTCTGTAAGTCTTCATTGAGTGAAAAATATTTATTTCAATATCACTCTAACAAAAACCTCACTGTAGCAGCATAATCATCATGGTGATTATTACTCCTATCACATGTATGATGGCCATTCAGCCCAGATCAAATAAAATGTACCAAAATTATTAGGGAGGCATGTGAAAAAAAAGGAAGATTAATTTTTTAAAAAGTGTCTTTTCATCTTTCTATTTTGATGGTGTTGAACTGGATTGTAGGGAATAAAAAGGAAGGTAGTAAACTTGCTGAGGAAGACCAGCATGGGAATCCCAGCCACCCACTATCAGGGCTGGGGGAAGAATCCTACAATTCGCAAAGTGCTAATTTAGTAAAAAGAACACTGAAAGGGCCACTGTTGGTCAGGTGAATTCAGCATTGTTTACATATAGCCCTGTGGAGCAAGACTTGCCCAGAGCATTAGCCACACAGAGCTGATGTGTCCTGATGGTTAGCTGAGAATGACACCATCCTGCAGACAGGAATCCCACACTTTAAAGCTGGTTCTATTGGCCACAGCTGTGGGACTAGACTTCTTTTCCTCTAAGCTGCAAATTTCAGTCTCTCAATGAAATGTCCTCATGTCGTAGTTTTCTGACATAGTAAGTGTCACTGCATTTGGAATGCAGATTCATGAAATATGTTGTTTGGATGGTGTATATAGGCTTTAAAACATTGTCCCTGTATTAGGGTTGAGGGTTTTTTGTTGTTGTTGTTGTAGACAGGGTCTCACCTTTTTGCCCAGGTGAGAGTACAGTAGGATCATCTAGCTCACAGCAACCTCAAACTCCTGGGCTACAGCAATCCTCCTGCCTCAGCCTCCTGAGTAGCTGGGATTATAGGCATGTACCACCATGCCTGGCTAGTTTTTCTATTTTTTGTACAGTTAGGCTCTAGCTCTAGCTCAGGCTTGTCTCAAACTCTCAGCCTCAAGCAATCCTCCAGCCTCAGCCTCCCAGAGTGCTAGGAATACAGGTGTGAGCCTCCGCATTGGCCCTCCTCAATATCCTCCTGCCTCAGCCTCCCAGAGTGCTAGGAATACAGGTGTGAGCCTCCGTATTGGCCCTCCTCAATATCCTCCTGCCTCAGCCTCCCAGAGTGCTAGGAATACAGGTGTGAGCCTCTGCATTGGCCCTCCTCAATATCCTCCTGCCTCAGCCTCCCAGAGTGCTAGGAATACAGGTGTGAGCCACCATTGGCCCTCCTCAATTTGTTTTTTACATTAAAATATTTGGCCTAATTGTTCATTAAGTATTTCTTTGTTAAGGAAATATCCCAGCACTCATTAAATAGAACTAGTTCCTGTGCCCTGTTTGGGGTCCAGCTCTTAGCTTGAAGGGACCAAGTGCCAAGATGGTATGTGTGTCCACGCTGAGCCCATACAGTCCAAGGTAGGATGGCTTTACCAGGGTGGGAACACAGACAACCTGTCTGAGTCGTCTGATTAGTGTCTGATTAGGCAGCCAATTTAGATCATTCATTTCATAGTCTGGCAACTTGGGTTAGTTATTTCATGAGGAAAAGCCATTCTTTGATTCAAAAATTCCTTCTATGCACCAGTTGTTCTTTTAGGCACTGGAGATGAAACAGTTAACAGAGCAAAGCTCAAGGTCCTGCCCTTTGGAGCTGGCACTCTGTAGAAGAAAAATAAGGATAGGATATTCCAGAAAAGAAAGTTCTGTTTAAACAGGGTCGGGGAAGGTGGATTTGAGTCAAAGGTGTGAAGGAGATGTCAGAGAGCAAGCCAGGTAGGGTCTGGGCGAGGCACGTTCCAGGCATGTGCTGGACAAGTGTGAGGATGCGCTGTAGCCATGGGGGCAGAGGTGCAAGATCAGAAGTAACAGCAAGCAGGACATGCTGGGCCTTGCAGACCATCACAAGGGCCTTCTGCATTGTTAAGATGGAGAGCCATTCTCAAGGGGTCTCCCCCCCCATGCTAGGGCGGGACACAATTATAAGAAGAACTTCATCTAACAAATGCAATCAGTATAACCTAATTCTTTGTACCCTCAATAAATTCCGAACAATAAAAAATAAAAATAATAATCAAAGGGTCACAGCAGGGGAAGGAGCCAGTGTAGAAGCAGGGACCCCTCTGGGACTAGGCTGTGAGGATCCAGGCCTGCTGGCGGTGAGGGCCTGGACCAGGTGGTGGCAATGAAGGGATGAGAAGTAGCTGGATCCTGAAGATGTCACGCTGGATCATGTCTGGGGTGTCCAGAGAAAGCAAGGAACGAAGGACAGATGTGAGGGTTGGGCCTGAACAGCAGGAAGGATGTGAGGTGCTATTTAATGGAACAGATGTGGGGAGAGCCCAACTGTGGGAGGATGAAGCTGTTCATTCGCTGCGTGTTAGAACCCCAAGTTCAGCATGGTGTGGGCAGCTGGATGTGTGAGGTGACAGTCAGGGGCACCTCTGGGCTGGAGGCCAGGCCATGTGAGAGGAGAAAGCATGGAACCCACCACCTGGATTCAGATCCTAGCTGCACTCCGTGAACTTGGACGAGGCTTTTCTCACTTGTAGCTTCCAAGTCCTCATTGGCAGAGTGAGGTGGTGTGACTGATACAAGGGAACAGCGGGCAGGTAAATGGGGACACACCGTGAGGTGTGACACACAGCGTGCTATGGGAGGTCGACACACGTACATACAAGGTGTCCTCTGCCAAGCCCCTTTCTGGTTGCCACACTCTGTAGGTGAGGCCGTAATCAGTGGTGTCAGTCAGAGGAGGCCTGACGTCAGCGTGGTGAGCACTCCATCCATGAGCAGTGGGAAACATGTCCATGGGAAGTGTTTGAGTAAAAAGAAATAGTGCTGAGGTGATTACAAGGCACTGGATGAGGTGGAGGGCTAAACCAGGGGCAGGGAAATGGGCCAGGGTTTGGGGGTGTCAGGAGGGCCAGAGTGGGGGGGTGGCCTGGGACAGGGAGTTGAGGACTGAGCATGAGGGACCACGGCCCACCCTCAGCCTGGAGGGTCACCGGCGCCCTGACAGAGCCAGTGCACAGTGAGCTCCTGAGACTCCCACAGCCTGTGTCCCACTTGCCTTACCCAAGGACACAGGGAGGGCCTGTTGCTATCTCACAGCCACCATGTCCTTTCTCGCAGCAGTCTCCCAGATCAGCCCCGGGAACCCACCTTGAGCAGAGCCCCAGAATCAGTCATCCTGCTCAGTGGAGCAGCTGCGGCCTGGGACCCTGGTGTTGGGAGGGAACCGCACTTCCCTCTGGAGTTCCCTCATCATGAGTCTCTTGCCTAAAAGAAAGAATATAGCAATTAGTGCTGAATGTCTCCCTCTGCCATTAAATAATAGCTTTGGGCAAGCTGTTCCCTCTCAGGAGGAAAAGAACAGTCCGGAATTTGGTCTCATTCTCCCACTGGATGTGGACATGAAGCCAGGCAAATAATTAGAGAGAAGCCCAGAGAAGAGGCCTGCTGCCCTCTGTGCAGACACACACCCCTCACACGGTGGGGGGGGGGTCGCGGAGGGCGGGAGGCCAGGCACAGATAGAGCATGGGGGAAGGGAGGGAGGGAGGCCAGGCACAGTTAGAGGACGGGGGGGGGGAGGGAAGGAGGGAGGCCGGGCACAGTTAGAGGACAGGGGAAGGGAGGGAGGTCGGGCACAGTTAGAGGACAGGGGGATGGAGGGAGGGAAGCCGGGCACACATAGAGCATGGGGGGAGGGAGGGAGGGAGGCCAGGCACAGTTAGAGGACAGGGAGAGGGAGGGAGGGAAGCTGGGCACACATAGAGCATGGGGGGAGGGAGGGAGGGAGGCCAGGCACAGTTAGAGGAGAGCAGTGCTGCTCCCTGGAGGGCAGAAAAGAAGAGCGGGGCCCCTCCCTACGCTGGCAGTATCTTCATTACCAGAGGTTGGGATTTACCATCCCTAGAGATGGATGGATCTGGCCTGCAGATGTGTTTGGGTTAGACCACACAGAGGTCTTAAAAATTTTGAATCGGTTGCCAACATTTAAAACTCAAGAGATCTCACATTAGAAGCTGGATTTTGGCTTCCTGCTCACTCGGACAGCATTGGGCCAGCCTTCGCCGCAGTCAGGGAGGCCCTGGAGCACGGCTGTGTCCTTGTGTCCTTGTGTCCTTGAGATAGGCAGCACTGCAGGCACGGTCCCCTGTAGCCTTGGCCTCTCCAGTCCCTCACCCTACGAGCAGATGGATATGTGAGTCCTGGTTTGAAGTCAGGTCTGACTGGGCAGTCAGTGGACTAAAGTGGGAGGAGTCTGTGCCACGTTTACCTGAGGCAGAAGGGAAGCCAGCTCAAAGGGGGGCTCTGCAGCCCGCCAGACAACCACGATGAGGGTACTGTGGCCATTTCTTATTCTTCTCTCATACAAGGATAAGTTCACTGAAGCCCTCTGCCCTGCAGACCGGCTGGCTGGGCGCTGTGCAGGACACCCCATCAGCACCTCTGTGAACCTTGTCTGGGCTCCTCCTGTTGTCTCATCCTCACTCCCCTTAGCAGTGAACTCACAGACTCAGGAGATTTGCAGTAGGGTTCATTTCCTCTTCTATCCCCCCTCCCCCCAAAAAAGAGACAAAAATTCCAGTACAATGATAGTCAGCATTCTTAGGTCAAAACTGATTTGTCTCTGCTCACTTTGATAAAGGAGCCTCATTATTACCAAGAAAATTGATTTTCAGAGTTGCTGGTTGAATAGATGGCCCATGCAAGTTTGTGGTTCAGGTGAAAACTGGTTTTCTGTGTTTTTCGTGTTCATCCTTCAAGTTCATGGCCATCGCCCATCACCACTGAGAGTGCATCCTGCTCAGGGTAGGAGAGCATAAATCCTGCCTGCTTGGAGCACAGCCCAAGCCGTATGTTGCTGTTCTGGCCAATGCTAATCAACACTTCCCTCTCCTTCCCCCCGTGCTTCTGAGTCCAGAGGCCCTGGTGTCAGTCACTAGGAGAGAGGGAATTGTAAGTACAAGCTGGGCACGTCGATCACTCCACGAATGCCTCGGCTTCAGGCTAAGCCAAGAGGCTGGAGAAAGCCAGCATTACATGGGCGGGAGTTGCTTTAGCTGAACCTTTTTTACATGAAGCTTATGAGTCTGAATGTTTAAATATAGATTCTGCACCTTCCCCAGCTGTTGTTAGGAAGCTGGGACCCAAGACCAAAGGGGCAGCTACTTCCACATTTTATGAGAATTTTCTTTCCTGGACTCAAAGATGTGTTGTTTCAAATTCTTGAGGTTCTAATGACAACGGTTTCTCAGTGATGTATGGTCTTAAGATTCAGATATTTTAAACATATCTTAACCCTCTTCACAGATGAGTCAGCAGAGAAAGATGCCACTTTCACTCACTGGGAGTTGCTATGGCCCCCCGGGAAACCCAGCTTTCTCCTTCGCCTGCCATTTGTGCAACTGGAATATTAATTTCCTGCTCTGGCAAGGCACATGGTCTAGGGCACTGTTCCTCTTGCCTCCTTCCTGTTGGAAACAGACTGTTTCCTACTAAACAGTGTAGGAACTTCCTTCCCAGGCTTTGCTCACCAGACGCTGCCCACCTGCATGGTTGTGTTCCGTGCACGGATTTATGACTTTGGAGCTGCTCAAATGCATGCTGACTTTTATTTTTTCCATCACACAGTATTTCTTCCAATTTTTTAGTTTCCCATGTATTTACTATTTTTGACAGAACAATTCCAAGCCAATGTAGCTAATCAGTACAGTAAAACCTCACCCATTCAAGCGGGGAGCTTGAACTCTTCCAGTGAGAACACGCATTGGCAGTACAAGTTGGAGCCCTGTTTCCTCTTCTAGCAGATGAGGACTTAAAGTTGTATAACCAAAGTCCTTTCTTCTACTAATATTAAAACCACATTTCATCAAGTCTAAGTTGGCACTGATTACAAGAAACTTCGTATGTGACATGGCACCTAGAAAAGAGCATTTCAAAATATGCCGCCAGGTCAACAATCTCAAAACACCTTTAAAGGTGCACCGATGATGCGTGGATTGGTCTCCCAGAACCGTTGTGGCTTTGAAATCCACTCAGATGAATTTGGCAACTTCCCCTGCTCTTGATTGTGTTGCTTGGCATGAAATAGGCAATCCTCTGGAATGTTCTCAGTAACGAGATGTAACAGTACTTTTTGGCTCCCTTGGGGGATCTTTCTTTCCAAGACAATAAAACATTTGCTTGTCTCTTTGCAAGAAAACATGGAACAGGGATTCTGTGTGACAATGAGTATTTGCTTCATTGATATCAAATTCACACTCTGCTGCTCTGTTTTTGAGGCTTTTATATGCATGCCATAACTTTTCATTTTATTTAATAGTATTGGATGATTATGTAATCTTTTCTAAGACATTTATAAATGGTGGTTAGACTCAATGGTGTAGTACCAAGTGTACATGCAATTGCGTGCAAGTGACAAGAAGGGCACCTGTGACTGCCTTGGCCATAACAGGCAGGGGTGTCTGCAACCTTGGCCATGGACAGGCAGGGACGTCTGCATCCTTGGCCATGGACAGGCAGGGGCATCTGCATCCTTGGCCATGACAGGCAGGGACATCTGCATCCTTGGTCATGGACAGGCAGGGACGTCTGCATCCTTGGCCATGACAGGCAGGGGCGTCTGCAACCTTGGTCATGGACAGGCAGGGGCGTCTGCAACCTTGGCCATGGACAGGCAGGGACGTCTGCATCCTTGGCCATGGACAGGCAGGGACGTCTGCATCCTTGGCCATGGACAGGCAGGGACGTCTGCATCCTTGGCCATGGACAGGCAGGGGCGTCTGCATCCTTGGCCATGACAGGCAGGGGTGTCTGCAACCTTGGCCATGGACAGGCAGGGGCGTCTGCAACCTTGGCCATGGACAGGCAGGGGCGTCTGCATCCTTGGCCATGACAGGCAGGGGCGTCTGCAACCTTGGCCATGGACAGGCAGGGGCGTCTGCAACCTTGGCCATGGACAGGCAGGGGCGTCTGCAACCTTGGCCATGACAGGCAGGGGCGTCTGCAACCTTGGCCATGGACAGGCAGGGGCGTCTGCAACCTTGGCCATGGACAGGCAGGGGCATCTGCAACCTTGGCCATTGACAGGCAGGAGCGTCTGCAACCTTGGCCATGGACAGGCAGGGACGTCTGCATCCTTGGCCATGGACAGGCAGGAGCGTCTGCATCCTTGGCCATGGACAGGCAGAGACATCTGCATCCTTGACCATGGGTTAAGGCCCTCAATGGGTTATTTAAATAGCTCAATAATACAGTTTTCAAGAATAATTTATAAGTAGCACATTCGTTAAGTGCAAATAGCCACTTTTTGCAGGGACTCATTGGTAAGATTTCTGCCTCACAAAGGCTTTGGAAACTGGCATGGCTACCTGTAGCTACCCTTACTGTGGCAATTACATTATCAGGACCATTTCCTGACCAAAACCTAGCCTAGGAGCTGAGACAGCTTCTCAGTGGCAGTGGAAGCATGTTCACGGCAAAATACGCACTCTAGACCAGCTCACACCCGGGCTTCCTGAGTTTCGAGGTATTCTTTTCCACCTCTCTCTATTGCTCTGCTAACCAGCCTTTCACATAGACTTTGGTTCTTGTTTTCTTTTGCAATATAGACAATGAATGGATAAAGACAAAAATGGTTTTGTTAAAAACCGTAAAAGCTGTTTTACTCTCTCAATGCTGAAAGCCATGAATGACATTTTTCAGGGCACAGGAGCCCCTAGGCCCTGGGACTGGCCCCCGAGAAATAAGAGAGGCCCTTTCATACCCGCCCGGAGGTGGAGAATGGAAGCCACTAAGCCGGTCGCTGGGGACTAACGATGCTCAGTAAAGCTATGTGGCTTTGTGGCGAGAGTGATTCTGTTTCCATGGACAATTAAATATGGAGTCTAGGAGGAGGCTCATACTTATTTTCACTGCTGTGGGAACAAAACCCGAAAGAAAAGAGTGAAGAGTGAGAGCTGTACGACTAAGGGTTTTCACTATCAAAATCGACCCAGCAAGAAAGAATTGCCAAACGGTTGAAGGCAGGCAGCCTCCTCAAGCCCTAGTCATGTAGACACCATGACAACTTTCATAAATTGGCATTCTGGCAAATTCCAGCAGAAAGATGGCTTTAAGAGAACACAATGGGCATCTTTTAACACATTGTTTTCTTAAATCATTCATTTATTCATTCATTCTCAAATCATTCATTCACTGGCAAGTGCTTACTGAGTGAAAGGGGAGGGGCAGGTAGGGACAAGCAAATCAAGTTCTAACTAATAAACTAATAAAGTCTAACACATGTAAGTGATGGGCTAGACAACAGCAGCAAAGCCCAAGGCTTTTCTAACCTCCATGCTGGTTTTGTGACAGCTGTAGAGGAGCCTCCCACTACGGCCTCACCGAAGACCGGAAGAGACGCTCCCAAGATGGCTGTGCAGAGGGCTGGGCAAGCCTCACGGCCACGGTGCTGTCCCAGGAGATTTCTGCAGCTGCCACCATCTCCTTAATGTCGGACGAGCCTGGCCTGGACAACCCTGCCTACGTGTCCGCGGTGGAGGACAGCCAGCCAGCACACAGTCCAGCAGACTCTGGCCGGAGCAGCCGAACTAGGGGTGAGTCAAATGGATTGTTGCCCAGGAATGGGCTCCTTGCCTTGGGATTGCCCCTATAGAATACTTACTGTGGAAAGTTCTAGAAATGTTTTTTAAGGGGAAATCATTCTGGTAGTTTTGGCAGCAACCCAATGTCCAATTCTCCAAAGTAAAATGAAACTAAAGTACCTCAGATCATTAAAATTGTGTGTGATCCAACTTGGTGACAGGGGCTGAAACTAGACCTAATGATTCATCACTCCCGCAGTGTAAGTAACTTCTCAGCCATTACTGCTCAAGAAAAGTGATATTACATTCAGTCCAGACCAGAAAATAAGAAAGGCAGACTTTTCCAGTAAGTTATACATATTGCATTGTATAGAAAACTTAGAAAATAAGCAAATTCTATAATCCTACCACCTCGAACTAATCACTGTTAATGTTTTATTTTATATATCTTATCAGGTATGTACATAAAAGATAATTCCTATTAACACAAAGCTACCTCTTGCCTCTTTTTCTCAGCACGACCCTTTGAGCGATCTACTATCAGAAGCAAGTCTTTTAAAAAAATAAATCGAGCCTTGAGTGTTCTTCGAAGGACAAAGAGTGGGAGTGCAGTTGCCAACCAAGCTGACCAGAGCAGGGACAATCCTGAAAATACTGCTGCCCCGGAAGGTAAATTAACTCCATGGAGGGACGGGACGTGGGCTTCCAAGTTACCTGGGAGCTGATGGTGACTTGACCACTACACACCTACTATAACTCCTCTTTTCCCAAGGACATAAGTTTTTTTTATCCTAAACCTGATGTAAGTAACTAAAGACAGAAATAATGTTTCCTTTTTACATTGATTGAAGGGAAAGGTGTTGGAATCCTTACCTCTTGTGCTAGTGTTATGCCTATCCTTTTTTTTTTTTGAGACAGAGTCTCATTCTCTTGCCCTGGATAGAGTACTGTGTCATCTTAGCTCACAACAACCTCTTGCTTCAGCCTCCGAATAGCTGGAACTGCAGGTGCCCACTACTACACCTAACTAATTTTGTTCTATTTTTAGTGAGACAAGGTCTCCCTCTTGCTGTGGCTGGTCTCAAATTCCTGTGCTCAAAGAATCCACCAGCCTCAGCCTCCCAGAGTGCTAGAATTACAGGTGTGAGCCACAGCGCCCAGCCGTTATGCCTATCAAGATGAATAATTATAGTTAATGAGTGAGAAGCATTTAAAACAGCGCCTGGCACGTAGTAAATACTTTGTAGGTATTTACTCTTTTCCCAGCTGTGTATATTAGGAGTGATGACGTTTCACTTGCATTTCCTCATTTAAACCTCCCAACAACCCTATAAAATAGCTACTGTTGTTATCCCTGTTTTACAGATAAAGAAAGAAAGAAAAGAGAATTTACTTACCTTGTTCCAAGTTACCTTGCTAAACTTTGGATGATGCTAAAGTGTCTGTAGAATTCATACAAAGGAAGTTACTGAACCTTCGATCCTCCTTAGTCCCTTTGTTTTCCACAGTGTGAATGTAGCCGAGGAAATATGTCCCACTCCTCTCTTTGCATTTTATATTAGAACTTTAGAGTAGTAAGAATGATAATTTTGAAAAATTGAGTTCTTCCTATGTGCAGGTAGTGTACTAAGTCATTTAGATGCCACAACAGTGCTAAGAGATCAGAATAATTATTCCCATTTTACAGATGAGAAAACTGAGATCCAGGGGAATTAGGGAACCAGCCCAGGCACCCAGCTAGGAAATGGAAGAACAGAGATTTTAACTCAGGTTGCTGAGTTATATGGCCCAAACTACTTTATTTATTACACCTTTAAAACATTCCTGAGTGGCCTTTTACAACCCTTTGGTGCTTACTGGTTCACGATCACCTCTCGCCCTGTGCACTACACTAGATGCTGTAACTGCTCTGAGCTATTACAGCTCAGTAAATACTGTCTCTCACCTCACTGCTCTCGTCCAACCTGCACTTCCCCTCTCCTTTCAGCGGGCATTCAGATTCCTCCTGCCAGGTCCAGTGTGGGCTTTGTCTCCTCCTAGAACCCCTCCCGACTCCCTCAGTCCCCTCCCTTATGTTCTCACAGCACTTGCATTGCCATCTTCTTGATGACCACCTTTCGTTGTAACTGTACCTGTGAGGCAGACAGACTTCTTCTGATCTTGGTTCTCAAGGCTTAACACAGTATCTGGCTCATAATCATGTTCACTGAATGTTTGTGCAGTGACTAAATGAAAGGGTCGTGACTTCCTTTCTGCTGGTCTCTTCTTCTTATTAAACACTCCTTAATTCCACTCCATGTAAAGTCTTCTACAACTTGAGTAAGATTTATTTGTATGTTTATTGAGTAAACATTTTAAAAAGAGATAATTGTGTGTAAAGCACTGGCGTAGGCACTGTCATTTCATATAAAGATTATAACATCCAATTCCTGACATCCAGGGATTCATTCAAGACTTAAAAAAAATAAAATACAGGCATATCTTGTTTCATTTGCACAAATTGAAGACTCATGGCCACTCTGCATTGAATAAGTCAATCAGCATCATTTTCCCAACACCATGTGCTCACTTTGTGTTTCTGTGTCACATTTTGGTTTTTCATCATTATTATATCCACTGCAGTGATCAATGATCTTAGATACTGCTATTATAATTGACTTAGGATGCTACGAACCAAACCCGTAACACGGTGTGTATACACACATATACACATACACACAGTGTGTACACACATATACACATACATACAGTGTGTATACACATATACATGTGCACACTGTGTAACACACATACACGTGGTGTGTACACACATATACACATACACACGTGTAGACACATATACATGTACACACACATATACACAAGTGTGTACACACACATGCACACACACATATACACATACATACATTGTGTAGACACATATACACATACACACACATATACACATATACACAGTGTGTACACACACATACACACAGTGTATATACACACATACACATGGTGTGTACCACATATACACATACACACGGTGCGTATACACACATATGCACATATACACGGTATGTACACACACATATACACATACACACGGTGTGTATACACACATATGTACATATATACAGTGTGTATACACATATACATGTACACACGGTGTGTAACACATACACATGGTGTGTACACATATACACATACATAGGGTGTATATATACACATATACACATACACACAGTGTGTAGACACATACATGTACACACACATATACACATACACACATACACGTACACACAGTGTGTACACACGCGAGCACGTACACACAGTGTATATATACACATACACACCATGTGTAGAAACATACATGTACACATACATATACATATACACACAGTGTGTACACACACATGCACATATACACATAGTGTGTATACACACATTTACACATACACATGGTATGTACACACATATACACATACACACAGTGTGTACACACACATATACATGTACACATGGTGTGTACACACACATGCACACATACACATGGTATGTATCCACATATTCACATACACACAGTGTGTATACACACATATACACATACACACGGTGTGGATACACCTGTACACATATACAGTGAATTTAGTCAGTGACTGCATATGCTCTGACTGCTTCACCGACCAACTGTTCCTCTGTCTCCCTAGCCTCAGGTCTTTCTATTTCCTGAGGCACAACACTGTTGAAATTAGGCCAATTAATAACCCTACAGTAACCTCTGAGTATTCAAGTGAAAGGAAGAGTCACACGCCTTTCACTTTAAATCAAGAGCTAGAAATGATTAAGCTTAGTAAGGAAGGCTGTCAAAAGCCGAGATAGGCTGGAAGCTCGGCCTCTTGTGAGGAACAGGCAAGTTGTGAATGCAAAGGAAAAGTCCTCCCAGGAACTCAAAATGCCACTTCCAGTGAATACATGAATGATAAGAAAGCAATTGGCATTGTTACCAATACCGAGAAAGCGTGAGTGGTCTGGGTGGGAGATCAAACCAGCCACAACATTCCCTTAACCCAAAGCGTAATCCAGAGCAAGGCTCCAACTCTCTTCAATTCTGCAAAGACTGAGAGAGGTGAGGAGCTGCAGAAGAAAAGCTGAAAGCAGCAGAGGTTTGTTCGTGGGGTTTAAAGAAACAACCGTGTCCATAACATAAAAGTAAAGCAGTGAGTGTTGATGGGCAAGCTGCACCAAGTTATCTGGAAAATCCAGTTGCGATAACTGACAAACACGACTACACTGAATGACAGATTTTCAGTGTGGACTTAATAGCCTTATATTGGAACAGGACGCCATCCAGGACTTTTGTAGCTGGAGGAAAATCGATGCCTGTGTTCAAAGCACAGGCAGACTCTCCCATTAGGGGCTAATGCAGCAGGTGACTGAGCTGAAGCAGTGCCTCGCTACTGTTCTGAAAATCCCTTAAGAATTTTGCTAGATCTGTTCTGCCTGTGCTGTATAAATGGAAGAAAGTCCCTGGATGTGACGGCGCATCTGTTTATAACATTTTAAGCTCACTGTGAGACCTGCTGCTCAGAAACAAAGATTCCTTTAAAAAACCACTGCTTATTAACATTGCACCTGGTCACCAGAGAGCTGATGGAGATGGACTAGGAGGTGACCGTTTCCCTGCCTACTAACACAACGTCCATTCTGCAGCCCATGGATCAAGGAGTGATTTCAGCTTTCAAGTGTCATTATTTAAGAAATACCTTTCATAAGGCTACAGCTGCCATAGGTGGTGATTCTTCTGATGAATCTTGGCAAAGCAAATCTTCTGGAAAGCACTCGCCATTCTAGATGCCATGAAGAACGTGGGAGAAGGTCACAAATTACCAACATTCATAGGAGTTTAGAGGAAGATGATTTCAACCCCCATGGATGACTTTGAGAGGTTCAAGAGTACAGTGGAGGAAGTGACTACAGATGTGGTGGAAATGGAGCCTGAAGAGGGGACCGAATTGCTATAACCTCATTATCAAACTTGAACAGAGTTTGTTGCTTCTTACGGATGAACTGAAAGTGGTTTCTTGAGATGGAAACTTCTGCTGATAAAGATGCTGAACACCATTGAAATGACAACAAAGGATTTAGAATATCACGTAAACTCAGTTGACAAAACTGCAGTAGGGTTTGAGGGGATGGTTTCCAATTTTGAAAGTTGTTCTGTGGATAAAGTACTATGAAATAGCATTGCATGCTGCAGAGAAAGCTTTCGTGGAAGGAGGACTCGACTGGTGTGGCAAATTCCACCACTGTCTTATTTTATAAAATTGCCACAGCCACCCCAGCCTTCAGCAACCACCACCCTGGTCAGTCGGCAGCCACCATCACTGAGGCAAGACCCTTCACCAGCAAAAATATTATGACTTGCTGAAAGTTCAGGTGGTCGTTCACATTTTTAGCAATAAAGTATATTGAATTATGGCATATGCATTTTAAAACATGATGTACTACACACCTAGCAGACTACTGTATGGTGTGAAATGACTTTTATGTACACGGGGAAAACAAATTTGTGTGACTTTTTTGTAGTGGTTTGGAACCAAATCTTCACATCTCCAGGCTCTCCCTGTTCTGTGAGGAGCAAGATATAACTGAATGACAGTGGCTGCCATAGAGGGTGGAGTAATCCATGTTTCAGGAGTGACCTGGAAAGAGATTGGAAAGTAGCAGGAGACAAGGTTAAGGCCAGAGGAGAGAGGATCTTGAGTGCTGTGTCGGAGTCAGTACTTGATCTAGGGGCAGAGAACACACCTGAAAGGTCTTGTGCCTTGTGTAGAGCCAGCGTGAAATGCCAGCCATGTTTCTGAAGACAAAGATAGCAGCTGTGGTGTTTGTGCAGGGAGGTTGGAGTGGGAGAAAGAAGATTTCTTCAGAGACAGGAGGCTAACTCCCGAGGAGGTAAGGTGCGTAGTGTCCTTACAGGATCTGTGAGGCAACAAATCTTTCAAACGTGGCCTTAGGGTCTCATTCCTGCAACAACCTATAGTTCGTCTGGTGGACTCATCTGGCATGGTTTCTCCCTCCTTTTTCTGCCAGGAGAGAGACTGCACCCACTGTTTATCAACTGCACGACTCTGGCTAGGTTAGGATTCCTTAACTGCTGGAAGCTGCAAACTTTCCTTGTCTATAATCATGAGGATGTTAATCTCTATTAACACTTCATAGGGTCATGTGAGGACTAAATGGAAAACACGTTCGAATCGCTTAGCTCAATAATAACAATTGTTACGTCCTTGCATGAGGACAAAACGTTGAACAATTTTTTTTCTTTCTAGACAAACACAAATTTGGCAGTTTAAAAATTGCATTAAACCTTCAAAGTTACTAGAATCTCACGGGTGTTGCTCTAATTACCATCATGTACAAGAGCGAGTGGGTGTCTCCATTCTAACACCAAATATCCTTGAGTGGGGTAGCTGTGGGAGCATGGTTTTTGTAAATCTGTTGACAAAGAATGGGGAGAGGAAAGAGAACCAGTTTTTGCATTTATTTCCAAAATTTTCTTTGTTAAAAATGATTTTTTTTAAAGTCCATTCCCTTCTTATACCAGACATGTTCCAACAATTGCTTGTGTATAGCCCACTTAAAGCAATCCAAGTAGTTTAAACATTAAGTGAACTCAATCACCCAAGCAGTGTTAGCATCAGGAACTAATACAGCTCCCCCCTGCATTACAGCAAAGCCAATCACGTAGGTAAATTGAATCCAAATGAAGGTTAAGGACCCGCTGTGACAATGAGGCAGTCTTCCTTGGGCCTTAGTTTGTCCACTGTGCCCTGCAATACTTCGAAATAATTTCTACCCTTTCTGTATTATTTCTAGAGAGTCCAGGACTCATTAGTTTATTAGGAAAAAAGAAACTAAAGTCATGGATTTTGAAAATAGTCACAAAATGTAGATTATACAGAACCAGGCCTGCAGTGTTTGATCTGTCCCGATGACATAATTAAATGAGACTCTCAGGGCAGAGGCAGCTGTCAGCAGCTACAGGAGACAGAAGCTTCTCAGCCTGCCACCTATACACTTGAGCCTGAAACAACTCACAGGAGCCACTTTTCCTACTGTAGTAAGTGTGGCTTGTTCCCATAACTTCTCTATGTCCTCCACACCTGCTATTCAAACCGAAGTGGAGAAACCGTGCCAGTTGGTCCTGCAGGTTTACAGGGCCATAGTGGCCCTGTGGGCTCCTGCCTGCCGGTGAAGACCTGCTTCCAGGGGCGAGAGTGCTAGTGCTGGACACAAGTCCTCAGGCTCTCAGGGCCACGTAGCCAGTGACTTCACTCTACCTCTCAGCTAAAATGTCCTCACTTGTACCATAAAGATCTGACTGTTACTACCAAGCGACATAACAGCTAAACAGCTCTCTCCGTGAGGTGGCAGTGGGGTGGCAGGTGGGAGGCAACTATGACAGAGTCCTTGGGGAAGGTTTGAAAACACCAGTTATCTGATCTTTGAATCCCCTTAATTTAGCTCTGAATTCAGTGACTCGGACAGATCAGGGACAAACCTCCTGAAGCCACTAGCTCGGTATTGACCTCTTCTTACTCATGTATTAGGCCTCTTAGCTCCTTTATCGACAGCAGTGTCTGGTAGAGAAGACTGATAATTCTCCAAGCCTGAAAAGCAGGGTCTTTCAGGAAGACATTTTTGAAATGATCTGAAAGAAGAGAAGAGTGGGGTTTGGTTTTTTTGTTTGTTTGTTTTTTTCTTTTTTTCTGTTTTTATCTCTCTATAAGCAAATGATGAAACTGCTACTCATTCCATAAGGACCATTCATTTATTCATTCCCATTCATGGTATACACATCACCTGGAGGGTGCTGAGTGCAGAGATCAGTGTACAGAACCACAGAACAGCAGCAAGTTATGCCCTCAAGGGCCATAGAGTCCAATGGGGGGATGGAAGAAATAGGTGTGAGTAGCAATAAGAGTTGCCATGAGAAATAGCAAGAAAGCCTTATAGGAAATGGGATGTCAGGGTAAGGGAAAAGAGGCATCAGTTTAATTGGAAGGGATTATTTCATGCAAGCCTTGAAGGAAAATTTGGGTTTAGGCCCAGGATGAAAAACATTCCAGGCAAAGATACTTACACTGGCACAGAGGCAGGAAAGTTGAAAACATGCGTGAGGAACAATGAATAGTTTACTTTGGCTGAAGCCAAAGTTTGGCAAGAAGAGAGTGGTTAGAAATGTCCTCTGAGTGGGTGTCTTAAATAAATACTGTCTTTATCCATTTCAGTCTTTCCAAGGTTGTATCACCTGATTCCAGATGGTGAAATTACCAGCATCAGAATCCATCGAGTGGATCCCAATGAAAGTCTCTCCATTAGGCTCGTGGGAGGCAGTGAAACCCCACTGGTCCATATCGTCATCCAACACATTTATCGTGATGGTGCGGTTGCCAGAGACGGCCGGCTCCTGCCAGGAGACATCATACTGAAGGTAGACACTGCACTGTGGCAAGGGGCTTGATATAAAAACCCTTTGGAACAAATAACTGGGTGGATGGATGGATTAGTGGATGGATAGATGAATGGATTAGTGGATGGATGGATGGATGGATGGATGGATGGATGGATGGATGGATGGATGGATGGATTAGTGGATGGATGGATGGATGAGTGGATGGATGGAGGAATTAGTATATGGAGGGATGAGTGGATGGATGGATGGATGGATGGATGGATGGATGGATGGATGGATGGATTAGTGTATGGATAGATGGATGAGTGGATGGATGGATGGATGGATGGATGGATGAGTGGATGGATGGATGGATGAGTGGGTGGATTGATGAATGGATGGATAGATGGATGGATTAGTGGGTGGATGGATGGATACATGGATGGATGGATGAGAGGAAATAGTAAAATAACTATGTATAGTCACTTTTCTTCATTGTTATGTTGTTATGACTCTTCATAAGAGATTTGTAATTTGAAATACATCTTTGTCTCTTTCTTGCTCTTCACTCTCCTTTTTCTCTCTGTATGTAAATATTTCTCTGTCTCTTCATCTCCCCTCTTCCTGTCTAGCTTTATGAATCTTCCTCTCCCTCCCCTTTCTCCCTTGCCTCTTTCTTGTCCTCTTTCTCCATTTTTTTATCTCTCCTCCTTTAAGCAGCATTAAAATATTAATAAAATAGTATAAAACTGGAGCATATATTCTTTTAAATTGTTTTTAGAGAAATTAATGGAACATTTATATTTTATCTAGTCATATTCACATGCCCTTATGAAGCAAATTTCCTACAGTTTAATGGCCCTCCAAGAAAATGAAAATAATTCCTAAGCTATTTCCACCAACCCAGAGACATTCCAGATGAGACAGGTTGGGGGAGTAGAATGCCTTGGGCTTTACTGTCCTCGGAAGCGTGATTGAGAGGGAGGACTTTAAGGAGGAATTTTTAGAAGAAAAAAGGATAAAGGAAGAGCTGTTTATCAGACCAAAGTGAAACATGTGCCAGAAGTGACAAGGAACCCCTCCCTGCCCATATATTTCCTGTCTGATGCTCAGATAACAGTTTTATCCCTCTCCTTCTAGGTCGCTGAGGGACCAGCTCCTGTCACTTCATGAGCTGTTTCTTTGGCAAACTGATTGGAATAAGAGGAGAAATAATTTAAAGCCGTTTTCTTAGATATGCTGAAACTCCCGCTTCTCTCAGAGGTGGAGTCTGAGGCAGGGCCCTCGGGAGCTGTCATTGGTACAGGAAGGAACACTGAGGTCTAGGCTTCCAGCTCCAGTGAAAACTGCAGCCTGGGAGAGGTGCATAACACAGCACATGGATTCCTATGGCCTTCTGCTGGTGCCTCCAGGCAAAGGCTGCCAGGAGTGCTTAGCAGGCAACCCCACCTTCTCTTGTTCTGGTGTGATGGGGGACCAGGCCCTGCCACCTTGGGTGCTCTGCTCCGTCATCCCTTGAGGAGCCTCCTTTCTTCCCTGGAGATGCAGGTGGGAATAGCTGATTGTATAGTCAAGGAAGGCCTTGTTAAGCTCATTCCAAGCCTCCTTTAACAATTGGCTACAAATACAAGAAATCTTATGAAAGTACAGGACTTCTGGAAGGTTGTGTCTCCTGTGGCACAGGGTGCAGTACTTGCTGTGAAATTCTTTTCTTCCAGGATATTCTTGGGGGCTACAGGCCCCAGGCTGGGCCTGCCCAGAGGAAGTAAACCAGGAAGCCCAGACAGCCAGATCACGAGGGAGGCACACATGAGAGGCCAAGCTTTGTAATGTGATTCAGCCTTTTCCTAAAAGAGCCTGGAAACTTCCTTCCACATCAGCTTGAAATTATGCAAGGATTTTTTGTTGTTATTGAGAACATGAGCAAAAGAACTTGTAGATGACCACCTTGAGAACTGACACATTCTCGTGTCCTCACATAACCATCACACACTCTCACAAGCACAATCGTGTGCACAGGCTCTCACAGGCAAGATCGTGTATGCACACTCACGCCCTTGTGGACGCTGAGGAGAGGACTAGACGTTCTGGTGTGGGTGACCAGGGAGAAACATTTTGTTGAAGATTTTTTTTGGTGTAGGGGCTTTTGTGGGATTTCTTTGTTTTATTTTCAGAGAAACTCTGTCACCCTGGGTAGAGTGCTATGGCGTCATAGCTCACAGCAACCTCAAACTCTTGCCTCAGCCTCCCAAGTAGCTGGGACTACAGGCACCCACCCCAATGCCTGGCTAGTTTTTCTGTTTTCAGTAGGGACAGTGACTCAGACTGGTCTCAAACTCCTAAGCTCCGGAGATCCACCAGCCTTGGCCTTCCACTGTGCTAGGATTATAGGCATGAGCCACCTCACCCAGCTGATGGAGATTTTGGGGAAGAAAATGTCCACTCAGCTTGGTTTGAACAGCTATTTAATGTAATCATTTGCCTAAGTCATATGAGAAAAAATTTTTTCTTCCTTTTCCTTTTTCTGCCTTTTTCTCCTTCCCTCTCTTCCTACCAGCTCAAAAATAAGTCTGGCAGGCAACAGGGATGGAGTTCAGGATTCTGGAAGTATATTTGTGAGTTTGCGCAGGAACAAGGTTGAAGAAAGGTGTTGCCTACTCAGGGAGGCCTGAAAAGGTGGTGCAGGTAGCACTCAGGAACAGGGCTGGAGGTCTATCGGAAGATGGGGATGCTGGACACAGGGTAAAGTGAGAGTGTCCTGTGAGCCTGGGCCTTTTAGGATGGGTGTGGCAGGTGGCACATGACCCCATGATTGCTTCCCTCCCCAGGTGCATGGGATGGACATCAGCAACGTCCCTCACAACTATGCACTGCGCCTCCTGCGCCAGCCCTGCCAGGTGCTGCGGCTGACCGTGCTGCGTGAGCAGAAGTTCCTAAACAGGAGCCACACACAGGCACTGGACACCTATAGACCCCGGGATGACAGTTTCCATGTGATTCTCAACAAAAGTAGCCCTGAGGAGCAGCTCGGAATAAAACTGGTGCGGAGGGTGGACGAGCCTGGAGTGTTCATCTTCAACGTGTTGGATGGTGGTGTGGCAGACCGACACGGTCAGCTGGAGGAGAACGATCGTGTGCTGGCCATCAATGGACATGACCTTCGCCATGGCAGCCCAGAAAGTGCGGCTCATCTGATTCAGGTGGGTCACAGGTCATTCCAGGATTCTAATGAGAAACCCCCAACGTGAACAGGCACGCACACCACCTTGACCCTACCACCTTGTTACTACCACACATAACATGCAATCCCTCCTTTTCAAGGAGTCAGGACTGAATGGCTAGCTTTTTCCAAGCTTCCACCCAGGTAAGAACATGACTTAAGCAAATCCTGTGTCTTAAGATCACAGACATTGCTGTGGTGTTGTCTGACTGCAGACAAACATGTTGGGTTATCAACCTTGTGAAGTTAAGGTCACTCAGTGCCAGCACGGTTGTGTCATCCTGGATACTATAATACTTATTTTCACCAGTGTTAACATCTTATCAAACTATAGTACAATGTCACAACCAGGCCACTGACATTGACTAAGTTAGGTTATAGAATATTTCCCTCACCACAAAGATCCCTATAAAAATTGCCCTTCCCTAGCCACATCCATTTCCTTCCCACTCCACCTTCTACTTAACACCTGGCAATCCACCAGTCTGTTTTTTTCTGTATTGTTTAGTTTCAAGAATGTTATACAGCATAAATGTAATCTATACAGTAAATAGATTAATGAATTGGCTTTCATTGTTGTTGTTGTTGTTGCTGTTGTTGAGACAGCACCCTGTGCCCTGAGCAGAATGCAATGGCATCATAGCTCACTGCAATCCCAGACTTGGGCTGTGGGCATCCTGCTGCCTCAGCCTCCAGAAGCTGCTGGGATTATAGGCGCTCGTCACAGCGCCCGGCTGGGTTTTTCCAAATTTTTAGGAGTGAGGAATCTCACTTTCATTCAGGCAAATCTCGAACTCAAGTAATTCTCCCTCCTCAGCCTCCCACAGTGCTGGGATTACAGGTGTGAGCCACCATGCCCGGCAATGGGCTTTCTTTTATTCAGTATAATTCTCTGACAGTAATGCACCTTAAGGATGTTTCACAAAGTGCCAGATATATTCTTGGAGAGACTTTTTTCTGGGCTCTAACCAGTTCATTCATTTCAATCAGCAAATGTGTATCAGGTTTCCACTGCTTGGTGGCTCTATCTTGGGTCTAGAGGAGAGAGATGATGTCCACTTAGCCTGCTCTCCCGAAGGAGCCCACAATCTAATGGGAAGGATGGACTTCTTCTAATGGCATATGGTATAATAGAACTGCAATGGACAAGTTAAGTAAGGCGCCATTTAGACACAGGAGAGAGGTTTGCTTGGGTGGGCCTGTGAATTCTACACTGAGGTGGAACATCTGCGACTGGAGCACTGAGGAACAAGCTAAAGATTTCCAGGTGGACAGGCAGCAAGGGTCATTCTAAAGCCAACCTTTCCCTACTAGCCAGTTATCATGTAGAGTGTTGTAAGTCACACTGTGGAGCTTGGACTTTATCCCCAAGACCTGGGGTGTCATTGGAAGGGCCCAGGAAAGGGCGTGTCATGATCTTCTAGAAAAGTCTCTCTGAAGACAGTGGAGACCTAACAGATGAGGGGCAAGAATGGAGGCCTACACACCCGGTCAGCTCCTGCTCAGTGACCAAAGTGTCAATGCTCTGAAATACCCTGAGCCTCCTGCTCCATGACTGAAGTGTCAATGCTCTGATACACCCTGAGCCTCCTGCTGCGTCACTGAAGTGTCAATGCTCTGAAATACCCTGAGCCTCCTGCTCCGTGACTGAAGTGTCAATGCTCTGATACACCCTGAGCCTCCTGCTCCGTGACTGAAGTGTCAATGCTCTGAAATACCCTGAGCCTCCTGCTGCGTCACTGAAGTGTCAATGCTCTGAAATACCCTGAGCCTCCTGCTCCGTCACTGAAGTGTCAATGCTCTGAAATACCCTGAGCCTCCTGCTCCATGACTGAAGTGTCAATGCTCTGATACACCCTGAGCCTCCTGCTGCGTCACTGAAGTGTCAATGCTCTGAAATACCCTGAGCC